>OX463861.1:25638163-25837635 GCA_949825065.1 Odontocerum albicorne
ATACTACATATTATGTACATATAAATACAACATATTATTTATATATAACATACATATAAATACATTCGCTACATATTATGTACATATAACATACATATAAATACATTCGCTACATATTATGTACATATAACATACATATAAATACTACATATTATGTACATATAAATACATTCGCTACATATTATGTACATATAACATACATATAAATACATTCCAAAATCGCACATACATATCATATATCTCAAGATAAATAGTAGAAAATACATTTAAGAAAGAAGCAATCAAAAGGTCACGGACTCATCCCATAACATCCCCCGGCCGAAATACACCCTAACAAATAGGGCGAACCCGGCCGCAAGGACATCAGATGTTTTTCAGCCTTCACCCTGTTTTCCAGCTCACACCCTCATATTACAATACATTAAAATACGAAACGTGTTATACATACATACCATCACGCTTTTTCCCTGTCGGGGTAAGCAGAAAGGATTGAGCGCCAGACTCTCCTATCTCGACACACATTCGTACATCGGGTACATCAACAAACAAAGCTGCAGATTTTGGGGTACTGAGAATCACAGGGAATTACATCAGCACCAATTGCATCCCCAAAAATTTGGAGCGGTGCTATGGCAGAAAGAGTTGTCGGCCCCTATTTCTTTGAAAATGAGGAAGGTCTGCTAGAAAAAATCAACAGGGTAGTGTATAGGACAATGCTTGAAAAAAAATACGCCCAACGGTCGAAGATAATCAGGAGGTATGGTTCCAACAGGATGGAGCTAATGCGCACACTTCCAGGGCGATGATGGTAGTGTGCACAACAGAACAGATATGAACATCCTTCAGCCTTTCATGGGCAACCCTGTATATAATACCATTATGCATCCATTTCCATGTGGGGGATTGATAGAGGATAATGCGCCATTCTTTCCTATCTCATCACATTTCCTTAGCCTTTTCTACATCCATACACCTTCTCATACAACTTCTACGATGTCTCTGGCTTTCTGTGTTCCCTTCTTTCAGAATATCATTGACTCGCATGATCCAAGCATGCTTTCCTTGATATTCTTCTAGCACGCCTTCCATTCGCATTAGCACTATATAGCTGCTTTGTTTGTCTTTTTTACTCATTAGTTCCACATGCCCAAATCATCTCAACGGCTGATGTGTTAAGTGAGATGTAAAATATAATTATAAAGTGATCTTATATAATCATATATCATGAATCAGACTTAGATTATCGATACCGTTTTTAATCAAAGTTAGTTTAATATTATCGATACCATTTTTAATCAAATTATCGATGCAATTTTTAATCAAAGTTTATCGATACCATTTTTAATCAAAGTTCAGATTATCGGTACCATTTTTAATCAAAGTTTGTTTGATGTTAATGCATAACTAACCCAAACATAACAAGTGAAGTTAGGTAACGGCCATTTTGTTAATCAAACAAACATGGCGGAAATAATCGTGAGCTGTGACGTTGCCAGACGGCATAAAATATTAATTATCAGACAGGTACCACCTTGGAAGTAGGAAAAAAACGTTAAAAAAATACCTACGAGTACTTGAAGCGTAAATCCACTTATTGCATATTATTACGAACTGATTTTTACATAAGAAATTCTTTTTTTAATATTAAAAAAACAATATTTCCTGGTTTACTGATTTGATATTGTTTTGATTGGTGCATATTAAGTAGACGATTATTGCTTATATTGAAATTATATTCTTCCACAACTTATGAATAAACGAACTTTGTTGCCTAGTTGGCATGAAGCCTGTCTTCCTGCTCTGCTGAGGTAATGGGTTGAATTTTCGTTTGAAGCTTTTTTTTTTAAATGGTCCAATTTATTTCCGTTACTATTGATATGTAAGAATTTGGCATCATCGATAGAAAAAGTATGGTTTTCACGGTGACAATGATTAGCCATTTCAGAATAAATTAGAGGATTTGTTAAGACTGATTTGTGTTCACAAAATTTCTTTTCAAAAGATCTTCCTGTCTTTCCTATATAGAAATAATCACAGTCAGCACATTAAAGTGTATACACAGCACTGTTGCTAAGTATTCCATTTTTGCCTTTACGATTAAATAAGAGTTTCCGGAGATTAAAATTAGTGTAAAAAAGCTGGCTGTATGTGACTTGGAATATTTTCTCTCTGTCGGAATATAACGTGTTTCGTTTCGACAAAAAGTAATATAACGTGTTTCGTTTCGACAAAAAGTAATATAACGTGTTTCATTCCTGATTTTTCTTTCCTCTCCACCATCCCTTTCTTTTCCTTTGATTGTTTATGTCTCGCTTTAATTCTTATATGTGTAGGCCTAAAAATTTCATCAATATTAATACTAATTTGAATATTTTTTTATGAACACGTAACTTGCTTTATTTACTTTAGTCTGGTTGGCTGTAAGATATTGCCACCTAGTAAAAAACCCGCCAGATTGTATGAAGTTCAAATAAATTTGTTTAAATATAAATTTTTTCCTTGACTTTAATTTTTTTATGTGATATGTTTGAAGTTTGAATTTCGTTTTTGTCTTTGTTATTGAAGCTAGATTTTGTTTGTAAAAGCTATTGCCGTTAAGAATAGGTTAATAAATTTCCAAATTGATGATGCAGACATGCTAAAGCACGTGTCAGACATGCTAAAGCACGGTCTTCGGCCTCAATGGTAGAGCCTTCTGGTTTTTAGAACTCTTTAAGTAGGCACCTTGTTAAATATATATGCTTTTTTGGTTTAATTTTTGTGAAGCCTTTTATGTTATTGTTTTATTTATGTACGAGGCGTATCCACAATGTAAGTGTACTGAGGCTCTCACGACCGGATGGATTTTATTTTCGACATGTTAGCTACATTTCCGTGTAGCCTGACCCTTCCCCTCCACAACGAGACCGGTTTGAGGTCAGTACGTTGAGAAGTGTCGACGCGACAACACGTTTTGTGAAAAATGTCAACCCAATCTCCCGCCAAGTGAGAAATTTTGTAAAAAGGCAAGAGTTTTTGAGGCGCTGCAAACTCCATGGAGATAAATTTCTCCGCTCCATCGTTACTGGAGATGAAACTTGGGTTGCACACAACACGTCTGAAACCAAAAGGCAGTCTCAACAGTGGCGTCACACCTCTTCACCCTCCGCCAAAAAGTTCAAAACCACCATTTCAGCCAAGAAAATCATGGCATCCGTGTTTTGGGACTGTCAAGGCATAATTGTAATTGAATATATGCCCCTCAACGGGAGACCATTAACTCTGCAAGAATCTGTGAGACCCTAAAAAAATTGCGAAAGCGATTCAGAACAAGCGGAGAGGCATGCTGACAAAGGGAGTCTGCCTACTGCATGACAATGCCAGACCACACACGGCCAACGCCACGAAGGAACTGCTCGCCTCGTTTAAATGGGATGTCCTGAACCATCCCGCGCATTCCTCTGACCTAGCACCTTCAGATTACTTTATCTTTACCTCCCTGAAGCTGCACATGGGTGGAAAAAGGTTTTCAACTGACGAGGAGGTAAAGGAGGAGCCGGAGAAGTGGACGGAGGGGTTGGCGGGAAACTACTTCGAGGAAGGCATCAAAAAGTTGATACCCCGCTTCACCACCTGCATTGAGAGGAATGGCGACTAAGTCGAAAAATAGCTTACATATGTACTATGGTAACCACGTAATTTTTTTGTTTAACACTTCCCTTACTGTGCTAAAAAATTACGCCAGTTACGGTGTTGGACACTGAGGGTACACTAAAAATGTATGTTTTAAATTAAAATTATGCAAAATCTATTAGTTTTTTTTTTTAATTAGCTATAAACATAATTTTATTGTGTAATAAAATGTCGAATAATATAAAATAAGTGTAAGAAATGATAAAATAATAGTTGAAACAGATAAGTGACATTTCTATACGAATATAATTTTCCCACTGCGTCGTTCGGTCTGCGCAACGTTCAGAATGCGCATGACTGAAAAGAGGTCTCCAACCTTTTAACACTTCCCTTACTGTGCTAAAAAATTACGCCAGTAACGGCGTTGGACACTGAGGGTACACTAAACATGTATGTTTCAAATTAAAATTATGCGAAATCTGCTAGGTTATTTTTTGTTATTAGCTATAAACATCATTTTATTATGTAATAAAATGTCGAATAATATAAAATAAAGGTAAGAAATGATAAAATAAGAGCTAAAACAGAAAGGCATTTCTATAAGAATATTATTTTTACGCTGCGTCGTTCGGTCTGCGCAACATTCAGAATGCGCATGCGTGATAAGAGATTTCCAGCCTTTTAATTTTTTTTCATAAAATTATACAATAAAATGTAGCGTGTATTTTTTTGGCAATAAAACCATAATTCGAATAAAGACAATAAATAACATATAAACAAAATATAAAATGAATATATAAATTCAAAAATCAAGGTTTTAGGGCGAGAAATTTATATAGTATAAACAAACACAAAATTCAAAATTATATTTGTTTATATATAAACAAACACGAAATTCAAATCAATAAAATATATGCAATTTGGAAAATATAAACACTACAGAAAATTTGAAAATAGGACAAACATATCATATAATATAATCAAAGTTTAATCCTGTGGAGAAAGTTATCGCAATTGGGGCATGAAACCACTTTTTTTTTACTATATTCTACGTACTAAACACGCAGGTGTTTGACAAATATTGCAGAATAGCCTGGTTTTTTTTCTCGAATGTTTTTAATAAAACCCACAACTTCCTCTTTTGAGGACCTCACGGGGTGCCAACAGGGTATTATTTACTAATATTTCGGATATTGACTCGCCACAATATGTTAAAACTGTATTAAAAGCATCTTGTTGTTGCTATTTTTCCTTTTTAAGATATTGGGCATTGCCAATTCCAAACTTAACTCTCTTGTGAAATGTTTTCGGTGGTATTAATTATTTTGTTTCCACTCTGGATATTTGTCTATCCATAAGAGGTATGCATTCAATGCAGCCATATCTATAATTTCCATAAAAAGACGGAAAGGCCATCTTCTCGTTGACCTTGAGCAAGAGTACTCTCAAGTAATTTGGTCTCCCGTATCTACTCCAATTTTCGTATTATTATAATGATGTATAATTACTATAGTGGCTTTTGTTTTTCTGAATAATCAATTTCTGCATCATTGAATTGAGTGGATAATAATAATACTGCTTTATTTTTTGTGGTACACACGAAACAAGTATTTTATTTTCAGCTACTATGGATTGTTTTCTCTCTAGACGGTATAAATTCAAGTGAGATTACTCTTTTATTTTTTCGAAGCGTGCCAGTTAGAGTTAAACCTTTTAATAAAAGATTATCGGCTAATTTGATGGAGGTAATAAAAATACCTGTGGTTATCCTCCTGTTCGTGCCATACTGCGGTTGAACCATTTCTATAACTACTCAGTTACCTTGATTTATCTCTCTCTACGATTATTTATCATACCAGAATAAGCCTGTAAATTTGTTATGCGTCATATGCCGCCGCAGTCGGCAGCAACCCAGATTTTGATGCCATATTTACCAAGTTTAGACTTCATGTACACGCGAAATGAACAATTCTCTCTAAAGTTTGCCAAACGTTCATCTACAGTTATATTCGAAGATGGATAATAATTGCTTTTGCACATATCCATAAACATTTTTGAAATCCACTTAATTGGTTCTAATTTATCTGAAAAAACCCTGATATCTCTCTTCTCGGGTTTCTTTATCATCAAAACGAATATGACTGTAAATATAGATGAATCTATCTCGAGACAGAGCTGTTGTGAAAAATGACTGGCAAAAGGGACTTTCACTTATCCACAATTCACTCAAAGATAGCTTTCGTGTTCGATTTCTGCCAGGTGCGAGCAATATTCCAATGAATTCATATAACTCGTCTTTTGATATTGGTTGGTTCTTTTCTGAATGAATTCGATTTAAATGACGATTTGTTTCTTAAACATCACTTTTACCACCTCTTCATTTACAAACAGACAACACATATCTTTTATGGAATGTACATTTATACTTGAATTTCTCAGTCCAGAATCTTCGATGAGAATATTTGATACCCGACCGATGCCTCGAAGATTGAGGTGGTACTCGTAATGAACTCCATTCGAATCCATGTTTTGATGTAAATAATATTTCTTCGTCTTCTTCACTCGTCTCCAAATCAGAATATACTTCATCCTGTACCTCGACAAAATCTTCTGATTCTGATATATTGCCTGTCGCCTTAAATTCCAAATCGCTATCATCGCCGTCGATATTTCCCGCCATCTCAATTATTATATTTTTGAAAATGAAATAATAAATAAAATGTACATTTATTATAAAAAGAGTAATGGTACAATATAACATACCAGATAAAAAATGATAATAGAAAAAACATACCAGATAAAAATAAAAAATAACAATCAGGATTATAAAACTGGTGACGATCCCCTGGAACGGGCGCTATACGAACTGTCAAAAAAGAATGAGTGTTTGACATTTCGTCAATTCGCGATTTAAAATCATTAATTTCTGTTGAATTAACTATGAATGTTTTGTTTCCTAATGACATCATTCAAATCATAGAGGTTTCGATGAGGAATACATAAAGTATGAAGACCCTGCAAGCAGTATATTTCGAGAAATTAAATAAAATATAAGTCATGATCACTCGCTATCCATCACCGTACGGCAAGTGTTAAATAAAAAAAATTGTAACCTACAAAAATTCAGTATACTTAGTTTCTGGATATGCCTCGTATAACATGTTTTTTTCTCTTTATCAAAAATCTAATTCCTCCAAAAACTTTTTTTACGGAAAAATTGCCATTTGACAATAAACCCGCTATTTAGTACACTTTAAAATATTAAATAAATAAACTCTCGCCATTTTAAGACTCGTAATGGAATATTGATATCTCTTAATCTAAATTGTACATTACAGCATTGAAAGCAATTTAACACAATATATTTTAAAGTGAAAATTTCATAGTTGTTGCACAATAGCACTTGTTACAATTTCCTTTGTAAAACTAGGAAATGCTCGAGTTAGTTCAGCTACCGTATGCGTTACAAATATAAATTTTACATCATATCACGTAACCCATCCTTGATTATGTTATTGTTATATTTTTAATCAAATTCCGTTGATATTTTTTTTATTTAACTAATAATGAATTTATATAACACTCATTTTATTTTTTAATTTATGTAGATATAAAACGTTATGCTCTTGAATTCCGCATTGTGGTGTTGCAAACAAACATGCAAAAACATAAGTGATCTTCTCCATAGTCTAGTTGGTTAGACGCATGTCTTTCAATCCGAGGGCTCTGGGATCAATTCCTGTTAGTACTGATGTTCTTATTAGGTTTTAATATATTTTAAATTTAAGACTTCTTTAATATATTTTCAATTGGTTGAAACAAATTACCATATGGTAATAATCGGCCAGGTTTTTCTTTATACAGCGGAGGTGTAGTATAATAGTAAGCGTCCGTGGTATAACGGTTAACATACACGCTACGCAAACATGAGACACATGTTCGATTTCTGACAGATTTACTTCCGGATTTGTTTATTTACACATGACAAGAATTGTATATAATTTGCGAAAAAAACAACTGGTTATTTAATTTGGACACACAATTTTAATGGATCTGGGTTTGTTGCCTTTCATTTGTCGTGTTCCCAGTAAACTAGGCTTTTGCCTGTATCTCACTGAGGACATAACATATAGCGAGAAAAAGTAAATCGATTCGACTTTTGATTTAATAAAACCCCATTGTACATTCTCATCAACCTGACAAACAGTGACACTCAATTAAGTATGTATACATCACGCAAAATCAAACTCCTCACACTGCATCACTCCAGACAGACTAAAACATTCATCCCACAATATACGGCAAATATTTAAAAATATAAATATAAAACAACAAAAAACACCACACTCAAGAGCTCACGCAAACCTTTTCCACAAGTGTTTCATCTTGCAAGCCCAAGTACTCAAACTTCTGTCGCAATAACAACCACGCTCCGATCGACTGCCTACTTTCTTTGCCTCCCTTTGCTTTTATTGAATTCGGATTGATTTCAGAGCTTAAGAGGAGAGTGCTAAGAACATAAGCTCTAATAGCATTGACCACAATATGGATATGTCTCAATCCTCTTTACACCTACGTAAGAAGCTCAAAAAATAACCTCCTCAAATAGAGGATTGGTGCAGAGGTCTCACCGCTATGGATGTGTGGGGATATTCAATCATTTTCGTACCTGATTGATAACTATCCCCCGTTGACTGTTCGTAAGAATACCTGCTGAAAGAAAGCTCCAATGCTATCACAGTTGTATTTTTCTTGACTGATACGACATTGATATTTGAGCGAATCCAAAAGAGATTGATGCCATACCTTTATTAGAGAGAGTATAGATTTTACCAAGAACTCTTTTTCAAATTCTTGTATATCACTTTTTAAGCGTTAAAAGAGATTTTTTTATCCACTTTGCACGGATTTATCCTGTTACACAAAGAGGGTCTGCTTTGAGCGTTAGCTTATTCGTTAGGAAGAATATCAGCCAGGATTCTTCTCATACTGCTAGGTGGTACCGAGAATATATCCACAGTGTCACTCAGTTGGTTCAATATCTCTATACTACGCGTGACTGAGTGTTTTGCCATGATATTCGTCCTGTAAGTTGATATGTAGAGAACAGAGGGTGATTCCTTGCACGGCTATATTTATTAGGTACATATAAACTTAGTGCTTCTAGAATTGCGGGACAGTTTAACCAACATTGAAAAATCTTCAGTAGGAATATCGCAATGGATTCTTGCCTTCTTGTTTCGAGGCTTCTATAGTTACACACCGTGAGAAGTTCGATATGGTGAGCATATTTTGGGTAATCGCCCTTTGTCCTGTACCATAGATATCTCAGGATTTTTTTGTGTTTGTTCTATATTGTTTTTATATTTGAGCTGATGAGGAGCCCAAACTGTAGATGCGTATTCTAATTTGGTTCTAATGAAATAATTATATAAGTTTCGAAGGAATTCTAAACTGTTAAATTCTACACTGTTAAGTTCTATATATCCAAATTGTAAAAAGTAAAACTAGCGAACCTATTTTATTGTTCAACAAACTTTTGTTTAATGTACAGAACAGTTATGAAATCCATCATTGAAATAGGTTGTTTTCGGTGTTTGTTTTTAAGGTTCTAGTTTATATGTAACTAAGGGTAGAGGGATCGATTTGAACTGTTATATCGTCTGACAATGAGGTAAGTGTGCTATCTGTCCATACTCGCTCTAAATTTTTTTTGCCGGAAACTTTTGAACCTGAATACGTACGATATAACTCCTTAATAAACTTTTAAGGCATGACTTCACACGAAAGCACGAGTGTCATTGTTCAAATTGTCATTTTATCACATTGAGACTTTTTTCATTTCATTTTTTTTTTTTATTTGATGTAAATAATTGGTTTAAACCTTTATCAAATATATTGGGTGGCGCAGAGGAAACGCATATCCCGTTTCGGTTATGTTTGTTGATCTCCACGCTCTCCAGACTGTCTGCATGTGACTTTTTTTGTGAGGTTAGCTTAAATCTAGAGTCTACACAAACAAGCCTTGCACGATACAGGAACTGAAAGTTTCTATTCGTCAAGAAATCGAAGGAATACCAGAAGAAATGTTTGTGAGAGTGATGCGTAACTTTCAAGACAGACTGCAGATATGTGCCCGCAAAGAAGGGCAACACTTGCCTTACATTATTTTTCACAATTAATTCAAAGGTGCAATATTATTACTTCATTTACCTGTATTAATCAAAAAGTTATCTTGAAAATAAACAATATTATGCTTTAAATGAACAACACGCGTTTCCTCTGCGCCACCCTGCATAATAAAAAAATAATATTGTCAACACGATTAGAATTATAAAGTAAAAGTCAAAATGTATTTAATGCTAACTTTAAACAGCCCTTAATCCTTCATTTGAATCAAAACACTGTAAAATATATTTTGATAACATGTCAAACCCGCAAAGCTTCGATTCCCGTAAATAAATAATTTATTTTGGTACAATTTTCGGGTATAAAGCGAAGTGGTAATTAAATGATTTATTATTTATTGTAAATGTTTAATTAATGCTTGTTTTGTATTATTACGCTGATAAAGGAAATTTATACACTTTACTAAGGTGATTAAACATTATTAAAATAAATTCTTAAATGCTTTTTTATGCTAGAATTTATAACGCTAATATAAAGCTTTAAACCATCGTGGAACGGTAAGGCTTTTAATACTTTTTTTTTATAAAATAACCACTTAAGCACCCTAAGGGAGCTTTTTGTGAACTTAATTACCAATAGAACACTTGATTTTTTTGTGTAATTGTATAAAATCTCTGATATATGGGTACCAATCATGGATTCTCTATAGACGTCAATGTCACAAAAATATTAGCAGAGGCATCTTATACAAATAATGAAGATTCGATGGTACCATCGAGTGTCTTATATGAGTTAACTGCTGTATCATCCAGATTCTGGTGTCCCATACTAACCTGCGTAGTACTCTTTTATGACGATGCAGCATGCTACGCATCGTCACTTAAGGTAGATGGAGCTGGTCGCCGCCTTCAGATTGTTCTTGAGATCCTTGAAAAATACTTCCTGGACTAGAGGCTCAAAATCAATGACGCCAAAACTGAGGCTATCATGTTCTCCTGCAAAACCAAGGAAAGAGCGCCATCGATGCGCTTATTCATCGGTGGTTGCCTGGTTGAGTGGCAGGACATGGTTAAATACCTCGGCCTGCACCTCGACCGGCGACTGACGTAAAAAAGCCAGCTGAATACTATCAGACAGAAGGGTCACAAGGGCATAGGGGTTAGCAGTTCGATATTTCATCCACGCAGCTTCCTTTCACCCAAAAATAAGCTCCTCCTCTATAAAACCCTTTTTCGTCCTATCTTGACCTATTCTGCACCCGTTTGAAAAACTAAGCTGCATGGCTCATATCCCTAAATAAAGATTACCAATAAATACCCTCCTTGGTTAGCTGTCGGAAGACGGTAGAAAGCACTGTGGGTAGCGCAAGAAGTGGGTAGCGCTCAAAAAAATTAATGCTCAACACAACTGGATGATAGAAAGAGCCAAATAAATGGTGGAGAAATGTTGCTAGTTATCAGGGAGTCAATAAAGACTGATTCCAAAGTCTCACTGCATTAGTTTATTTGACATTCGTTTATTTGACATTAGTTTATTTGACATCAGTTTATTTGACATTAGTTTATTTGACATTAGTTTATTTGACATTAGTTTGGTACTGGTTCGATAGTCTCTCAGTAAAGCACGACGTAAAAAAAGCACCTTTGCAAGTCGATAAACAATATCTATCAAAGCTTTGTGCAAGTCCGTTCTTCATAGAATAAATTGTTTTTTACGTAACGGAATCAACAGTTTCAGTTTATCGAGTAAAAAGGGTGGATTTCCACGAATTCAATACAATTCCCCGAATTTAAAACAATCCCCCATTCTTCAAAATTTGAAAGCAAATGAATGCATTGACAGTGAAAATCAAATAGTATCCTCGCCCTGTCACGTATTCATTTTCCACTGTTCCACATTTCCACTGGAGTGATTTTCAATTCCACGAATGCGCCAAAACAATGGTGCCAAAAAGAAGACCTCGTGTGCTATTTTATTTTATTTCCCTGTTCCACGATTTCCACGAGTGTCCAAATGGAACAATAACATATTTTATGAAAGTAGTATTCTATTTGTGAAAAGAAATATTTGTTTTTCAAAGTGAATAATATTATATTTCTTTCAAAAAAGGTATACAATTTTTGTAAGCTATTTCTCATTGTAAATATGTTATATACTCGTATAGTTTTTTTTTAAATATATGTAATTAAATAATTATTAATATTGTATTTTATTACACTTTTGTTACATACAGTAACACCTGATGAGCTTATTGCCATGTGACAATCTCTTCCAGCCTACCAGTAAGATGTTAAAGAGGTCTTAAGTAAAAACCTGACTGGAATGTTCTTTTTTAATTAGACCACGGAGGTTAGTAAATACTATATGTTAGAAATCGTAGCCTTTCGTAGAATGTGACTACTTTCGTGACTTGGTTGTTTAGATGATTGTCATTTTCAGCCTAAAGGTAGCATGTTTGATTCCCGTTGAAAACCAGATTTTTATAAAATGAAAATTGACATTTTTCTCACGAAATTTAACGACACCCCATAAATTTACGACCCCTGTTGTCTAATTGGATGCCTGTATTCTAATTCGCGGGTTCCTAATTCAACTTCTGTTGTCTAGTTTTATGTCTGTATTCTAGACCGCGCGACCCTAATTCAACCTCTGTTGTCTAGTTGGATGCCTGTATTCTAGCCCGCGGGTTCCTAATTCGACCTCTGTTATCTAGTTGGATGCCTGTGTTCTAGCCCGCGGGTTCTTCTTCTCACGAAATTTAATGACACCCCATAAATTAACGACCCCTGTTGTCTAGTTGGAGGCCTGTATTCTAGCCCGCGGGTTCCTAATTCGACCTTTGTTGTCTAGTTGGATGCCTGTATTCTAGCCCGCGGGTTCCTAATTTGACTTCTGTTGTCTAGTTGGATGCCTGTATTCTAACCCGCAGGTTCCTAATTCGACTTCTGTTGTCTAGTTGCATGCCTGTACTCTAGCCCGCGGGTTCCTAATTTGACCTCTGTTGTCTAGTTGGATGCCTGTATTCTAGCCCGCGAGTTCCTAACTCAATTTATGTTGTCTAGTTGGATGCCTTTATTCTGGCCCGCGGGTTCCTAATTCAACTTCTGTAATCTTGTTAGATGCCTGTATTCTAATTCGCGAGTTCCTAATTCGACCTCTGTTGTGTAGTTGGATGCCTGTATTCCAATTAGTGGGTTCCTAATTCATTTTCTGTTATCTAGTTGGATGCCTGTATTCTAATTCGCGAGTTCCTAATTCGACCTCTGTTCTCTAGTTGGATGCCTGTATTCTAACCCGCGGGTTCCTAATTCGACCTCTGTTATCTAGTTGGATGCCTGTTTTCTAACCCGCGGGTTCCTAATTCGACCTCTGTTATCTAGTTGGATGCCTGTATTCTAATTTGCGGGTTCCTAATTCGACCTCTGTTGTCTAGTTGGATGCCTGTATTCTAGCCCGCGGGCTCCTAACACGATTTCTGTTGGTACTTATTTATTATTACCCTTGCCACTCGGTGATATCTACTGAGGAGACAGAACAGGAATGAAGGATTCCACCTAAAGAGAGCTTCGGATTAGGAAGTAGAAACGCATATGGCAGAGATTATAAAATAAATATATTGTTAAATATTATAATATTAAGTTACACAGTGTAAAAGTTTAAACCATTTAAGAACCAATTTAGCATTGTAATATGAAATTGTTCTATGGTTCAACTTATTTAAAAAAATAAATTGAAAAAACTTTTAAAAAGTGCAACGTGGCAACACAGCAGGTTGATAGTAGAATTTTAGCACTCGCTGCTTTTTTGACGCGAAAATAATACTAGTGATTAAATTAAGTCAGCGACGCGAAATGTATCGGGATTTTAAGTAGTTATTCACGGTTTTATTTTACAATTTGAAAACTTTGCGTAGTTAATCAACTACTTTATATCCAGTAGCGTATTTATAAAAAAGTCAAATTCGTAAGTTAATTTTACAATCGTAGCTTAACAAAATTATCGTGAGAAGCGGAAACTTGAACACATCAGTTGTTTGGTTACATTATTTTTTTTAAAATTTATTTATAATCTATAGTACGAACATTTGCCTAATGCTATATACCTACTCGTATATACATATTTATGTCTTAACCCTTCCTTCCCTGTGATGTGTAACTAGTACACATTGCTTGTAAAAACTTTAATATCTCTATAAATATAATAAATACTGGGTTCAGATTTTAGTTATTCCTCCGTAATACATTTACGCATTGAATGAAAAAATAATATTTATAACAATAACCACTTATCGGCCACATCAGAGATATTTTGTGAAAATCGGGAATAAATTTACCAATACAATCAAACGTTTTTTAGTGTGTGACGTAGGTATATTCATTCTGAAAAACCGCTATGGGTGAGGAAGCGACACTTTTCACGTCTCACTCTACTTCGGTATATTCGGTATATGGAACGCAAGAAATAGAATCTCAGTTCGCTCGCTTCTCTCGCTTCAGTAGCGTTCGGACATCTATTTGAGGTGGTCGCTTTGCCCGTTTTGTGAACGTCGGCCGATATTTTTTTCATATTTACAGCAATTAAATTTCTATTATTATTACTTTTGACTTCAAATTTAATTAATTCAAGCGACTGGCTATGAATATTCTTATTTTTACGATTTTAAATCGCTCATTTTTACGTGTGTATTGTTGTGTATTGAATACACAGCACCGGAACGCGTGGATTTTTTTTTAGCACAGGAAGGGAAAGGTTAAGAACTAATCTCGATAATATATTATAACTAAGAACTAACTTAATTTTAATTTCCTGCATGTAAAATTATTTCGAATAATTTTGATGTTTAATTTTTTAGAAATAGTTAACACCTACATATTAACTTATAACTAGATAACAATTCGTACACCTATTATTTTAATAATAATTGTTTAATACGTACACTCGTTAGGACTATTTGCAATTCGTCACTTTCACTCAGACCTTGGTCCTCCCTGCTAATACTGTAAGTGGACTGGTCGGGTAACAGATGATTATTTTTTTTTATATACTGAGAAACAAACAATATTAAAAAAAAAATCTTTAATGTTGAAAACAAACGTATAGTATATGGTAAAATATAAAAATGACGTATTTTGAATATCCACAAGAAAACATACATACACACATACCATCATACCATATCTCTGTCAGAGCAGATAGTGCGCCTGACTTTCCTTTCTCGACACATACCCTTAGCCTCTTCTACATCCATATGTCTTCTTACACAACTTCTACGATTTCTCTGACTTTCTCTCGTAAATTTATTTTGTTAGTTTTTCTCAATTCATTCTTTCTATGTTAGAACGCTTTTCTACATTTAAGAAGTGTGTTTTATTCAAGAATTTAAAAAATTTAATTTAAAAAAATCGCTCACTTTGAAAGACCCTTAATTATTCTCGCATAATAACACATGATCTTTTTTTTTCCTTAAAGTTTATTTTGTCTCCAGTTTGAACGTAAATGATTATCGTTGCTAAAATTTTGTTTACATCTTTTAGTCATTCTTTCTTTATACCCAAACTTTTTTTTATGTTACTCAACACATCAACCTTACGATCAAATTCATCCCTTATCACCTTATTAAGGTTTTAAATGCAAAGAATAAACTATTCAGCTTGGTGTTTTCGTATTTATGACAAATATAGTCTTATTACATTTGTGATTTTGCCATACTATGAAGATTTGGCTACAAATACTGTTAATATTAGGTTTAAATCGTGTTTCTAGGACCCATTATACATTACAATGCTCTCTCACGCGCAGCGACCCCCTTCCACGGCTCTGCAACATGTTACAACACAGTCTAGTGTTAATACAAACTGAATATTACTACTAACTGTATGTTATATGACTACTGTGCTGGTAGACAGTGGCGACATTAAAATGCGATGAACATACCGACTGCATAGATCGTAATTCAAAAGGGGGCGCAGAACTGGAAATTTGTTTGATTATTTACTTGACTCTTAATAGCACTGGGTACACTTTGTAAAGTTTATAGTCGTACGGCAATCACTTTAAAACAACTTCAAAAGTGCTTTATAAACCAATGCCAATTGCTGGGTAAGAATATAATAAAAACTATAATTACAAAAGTAATGTTAAATAAATTTTAGTCTTGTAACTATTTGGTTGTTCGCCTTGTTCCATTCTAATTCGCCCTTGGTTCATTTTATTAGTAGCATACCAGCGAAATTTTCCGTATTTTTCTTCTTTATTCAGTTAAACGTGTTCACTTTGCAATAAAAATTATAATATATTAATGAAATATGTTTTTAAAGCTAATAGTGTTTTTGTTTGATTTTTGTTATTTTAGTATCCCTGTAGCTGTACACATTTTGTAGTATACTTTTTGGTAGGTTTAAATAAAAAACAGCATACTTTTCGCCATTTTAACGTGTATATTGTACTGTTGACAGTTATATTAATATTGCTTACTATTTAATCAATAATTTTTTTTTGTAAATTTTCGTTAGCTCGATTTATATTTAAATTGAATCGATCTTTACCTGGAAAGCCTTGAAATAAACAATTTTTGGGAAATTTATGATTATATATATATTAACACTTTATATATAATACACTACACCATAAGCCGAATGTGTATCTTTCACATATCAACAAGCTAATTAGCTTAGTTTGATAAAGTATGCTGGGTAGGCACCGCGCGATCTGTCATAATTTCAAATTAGGTAAGCCTTAACGGAACACGAGCTTTGGACAAACCTTAAAGAAGACCTGGAAAGATTGAGGTTAAATAAATTATGTAAGCTAAAAAACTCAACAGTAAAATATGCAAATCAACCTTCTGGATGGTAAGATTATGCAGGAGTTGCACGGCTTTCTAAAGTAAGAACTCAACAGGGTGCAAAAATACTTAGTAACACCACTGTTATCTTGACAGTATAATATTTCTTAACTCTTGTCGTGGCAAGACACAAAGCATTTTCACTTTTTTTCTTAACCGTGATAACCCGCATCACGTGCAATAACCGTAATTGTTACAATTGGCAAGACAATGAGGTATTATTTAATTGGTCAATTTTATGATGCGATAAAAACTTGATAGTTGAATATTTTATAACTTAATAAACGACGTGAGGTATTCATAATTATACATTTATTGCGCGTCACTACTGAATGTTTTGAATGATACTTAAATTCTATATGAATATTAGTGGTCATATAAAATGAATATTAGTGGTCGTATGAATATTAGTGGTCATATAAAATGAATATCAGTGGTCTTTGAATATTTGTGGTAATATAAAATGAATATGACTAGTCATATAAACTATTGGTTAAATATGGCAAGTAAGACATTCAATCTATTGTGGGGACACCATAATTAGTTTCCGCATTGCTGAAAAAGATTAAGCTAATTAAATTATATCGTCCGCTTGCCAAGGTTATAAATGCATACATTTTTATATTATCCAATTTTTAAAGCTTAATGACCATCAATTTCTTTAAGTTATCTGACTCACGTCTGGAAATATTCCAGAAAAATCGTAGAATGCACTGGATGCATATTGAGGACCAGCGGCGACTGGTCTCTAGTGGTGCATTGGTGCGCTGAACCGGAGAAATAATTCGCAATAATTAAATTATATATTGGCAAACATGACTTCCGAAAAATACAAAATATTTGTATAGATTAAATATGTGCAAGAATACTGACAAATAGTACGAGTATTTTTATTTAAGTGAAAATTTAAAAAAATATTCCTTTCAAATTGACTGGCCAAGTTTTCCAATACTACCGGAGCGATCTCCAGTACGCACCGGACGGAAACGCTAATTCATATAGGGCAGACAGAGATATACAGTAAACCGTGAGACAGCGATATTTCATATTCGGTCAGCGTCTCGATGTGCGTTGGTGCTCAGCGCACAGACGCACATCGACACCAGTCGCTACTGTTGAGGACAATGGAACCGTCACAATTAACTCCTGGAGTATGAACACGTTCTTTCTTCTCATGGTTCACGGAATTTTCAATATCCAACACAACACCACATCTCAAAGAGATTAATTTTTAAACATCCACTTGCTAATACTGTCTGTGTTTCAGCACCATACAAGATTATTGAAAAGTGTTGAGTTCTTCCTTACTTTGTACGATTTTCAATACCCTAAAAAATATATATTTAATTATTTCATCATCATCAGCTAAGATTAATCCACAGCATGATATAGGTATCTTTAAATTATTTCCAAGAAATCCTGTCCTTTGCGCTTTGCTGTCACATAATTGCTGCTTGCTTGAGTATTTCGTCCACCTTGCGTGCCTTTGGTTCTCTTACATATCAAGTACTGCCTATTGGGTACCACTAGATTACTTCATACTTTCAACGATGGTCCGTTGTTCGGGTGACGTGCTTAGCCCACTGTATTTTAGCGACCTCTATAACATCATCAACTTTTGTTTGGACGCGTATCCACTCATTGCGTTTGTGATCTCTCCTGTTATAACCTAGCATGCACTTCTCCATGCTGCGTTGTGTTGTCTGGAGCTTTTGTATCAATCGTGTAGAAAGAGTCCATATTTTGCATCTATATGTTAGTACTGGTAATATGCATTGGTTAAATAACTTCCGTTTGAGGCAGATTAAGAGATCGCTGTTGATAATGTTGTTCAATCGTCCAAAGGAACTTCAAGTTAGTGTTGCTGTTCTATTTGTTTAATTAAGAATGCAATCCTCAAAGAAAATACTTTGTCCTAAGTCCTACTTGAAACATACTATTGAACTTGTTCTAGCTGCGTTCCATCCACCTGAATTGATGTGATATTAGCAAAACGATTCGACATGTATTTTGGTTTTTCTATTAGGTGTTAACATAAGCTGTGTCTGTTTTTTTTTCAATTAAAAAATGAGCACCAAAAGTACAACAAAATGGTTAATGTTATACGTCATTCAAAAGAAAATTTTCTGCTCTAAAAGATGTTGTGTTTGCTTTTACGTTACAAATATTATTTTATTTGATTACAAGCCTTCAAAATGGAATATCAAGTAGACGAAAGTGAGCATTTTCGAAACCTCCTTCTGTTCGCGTTCAATCGAGGGAGTAAAGCTTCCAAAGTTGCTCGCGATATTTGCTAGTGTACGGTGAAGATGTTATGAATGAAAGGGCAGCTCTTCGATGGTTTTTGCGTTTCAAAGACGGTAATTTCGTCCTGAAAGACATGGAGCGTTCCGGACGACCAGTGGACTTCGATGAAGACCGCTTAAACCATATTATTCATAAAGATCTCCTTTTATCGTGTAGAACAGAAAATTTTCTTTCGAATGACGTATAACATTAACAATTTGGTTTTACTTTTGGTGTTCATTTTTAAATAGGAAAATAACGGACACAACTTATGTTAACACCCAACATAATCATTTTCAATCCCGGTAGTTCCTCAGGAAGTTTTTTATGTCACTTAGATAATTATACTTCCTTTAAGAGAAGCGAAAATATGAAGAATTGTTTAATCCTTGGGCGAGCGCATCTTATTTGTGAGATGAGGTATCTTGTTTTTTTGTGCCAATGGGCGAGGTTTACCAACAAAGAGGTGAGACTTACAATAGCTTCCTGACTCCCTACCCCTCACACAAAGGTATCTTTGTTATTTCTTCAGTGCACTGTTAGTCTCCGTGACGGACGTTTTAATCTGCTGGATGAGTTGCGCCCGAATACGCAAGCATTTTTTATTTCCGAAATTTCAATTTTATCTCAATATTTCTTTTTATATACCTGCAATAGTTCATATATCTATGTTCTAGCCTCTAATTCAATGATATTGATCGTTATTTACTATATGAATACAAACATGCACGCATGGTGTGTGAAAATTGTTATAAGAATGTTTTCGAAAATGTTCAGCGTGAGCCTGATCAGGAATAACTTTCTAATCATATTTTGATTACTCCCTTTTGTTTTTGTGAATACGTTTTATGATCACAAGTGAATTTGTATTTTATATTCTAAATAATGTTTGAAAAACTTCTAGCATAACATAGTGTTATCTAATGTTAAGTTATTGCTTTTATTTTCGTCACATGAACACTTACCTTATGAAAATGTGACAGTTAATTCCACATACTTTTTATTGTGATGAATATTTTTTACAAACCTATTCTGGGTATTAAATGACTGAAAAAAACTGTGATGTTACTGAATTGCATTAATTGTGTCGATAAGCTGCCAATAAAAGACTGAGAATGTTGTTAACTACAAGAGTTAATTTCTATTTTAAGAAAAACAACATGAGAAAATTAAAAATTTAAAAGTGCAAAGAAATGTACAAATGTTATATAATCATGTTTGAGTGAAAAGTTCAGTTTGATAAGCTTTCCCTTAAACGTAAGCAGAAGTTTAATGTTTAATCTCACAGATTAGTTGCGCCCGAACGTGTTCGAATTTGTATTGCGCCCGACGGAGGGTTAATTAAACTGTATTGAAGAATAAGAAATCAAGCAGATTATACCCTCAGCACACCTCAAGAATATCACATTCAGCATAATGATGATGGATCGAAGCAGCACTAGCCTCTCGTAAATTAACACTGTCCTGCTGATCAAATATTAGCAGAGGAAGCTCCTGGAAGGGACCATATTGTGAAAGATATCTAAGGGGAGATGTAATCAGGGGCGTCCAAGTTTAAATTTATTTAAAAAATATTAGCAACTGTATTAGAAATTAGTAAATATTCTATAATATGCGTTATACTATATTTAATTACGCGTTCGTTGTATAAAGTACAACCTGGTTAATTATTTTCCTCTTTTTATCCGCTAACTTAATGATCAAAATGTTTTAATTCAGCATGTTTATTTTTTACTAGTGGCCTTTTTATATTTGGGTTGGTTGGATGATATTCTAATAGCAAGAATCCCTTCAGGTTACATATTAACCTTTCTCTTCCTGTGCTAAAAAAATCCGCGCGTTCCGGTGCTGTGTATTCAATGCACATGTAAAAATTAGCGATTTAAAATCGGAAAAATTAGAATATCCATAGCCAATCGCTTAAATCAATTAAATTTGAAGTCAAAAATGATAATAATTGAAATTTAAATGCTGAAAATATGATAAAAACATCGACCGACATTCACAAAACGGGTGAAACGACCACCTCAAATGGATGGCCAAAAGGCACTGAAGCGAGAGAAGCGAGCGAACTGAAATTCCATTTCTTGCATTCCCATATACCGAAGTAGAGTGAAAGTGAGACGTGAATAGCGTCACTTCCTCACCCATAGCGTTTTTTAGAATGAATATACCTACATCACACACTGGCACACGTTTGATTGTATCGGTGAATTTATTACCGATTTTTACAAAATATCTCTGATGTGGCCGATAAGTGCTAATTACTATTTATATTATTTTTTCATACAATGCGTAAACGTATTACGGAGGAATACTTTAAATCTGAACCCAGTATTTATTATATTTATAGAGATATTAAAGTTTTTAGAAGCAATGTGTACTAGTCACACATCATAGGGAAGGAAGGGTTAAGCAACAAAAGTATAATACAGTAAAATACAATGCTGTGAAGCTATAATACACTATTTTTAAGAAGCTTACACTATTTTCAACTGCTTACACTATTTTTAAGAAGAAAATGACAATTTATAATGTGCCATATAAAGAGCACTTCAGGGGCGCTCTTCCTTGGGATTCGAACTCACTTTGATTTATAAATTAAAATAGTAAGAAATAAATTATCTTGTAAGTGATGAGACTCGGACCTTTCTTGCATTTTTGTGTATGCTAAGAAAAAAACATTTGATAAGAAATTCACAGAAAAATTACTAAGTAAAAACGAACTGTTAAGAAACATGTGTCGATCTTCCAATATTTGATGGTAATACACTCAGCTATGTTATAGTTGGAATGCATGAAAGTGTGAAATGTTCATATAAAATCACAAATTTTAATAAAATATCTCAAAAAGGATCGTTTTCTAGTTGTAACTAATGTTGCATGAGCCATTCATATTTCTTACACAAAGACATTCAATTGTAATTTATCTCGAAAAATCGTACATTTACCAAAAAATAAAGATCTTCAATCCATTAAATATTACACAGTAATTATAAGACTATTGCAATAATATTACACAATAATCATAAGACTATTGCAATAATAACACGTTAAAATGATGAAAATTGTACTATTATGGACTTAAAATATTCATGAAATATAACGAAATATTGTGCGTAGCTTCAGGAATGCCCAAATAGGCAAAAATCTTATTTTATTTTTATTTATTTATTACACATGACAAGAAATATACATATTTTGCGAAAAAAACAACAGGTAATTTCATTTAGATATATGATACAATTACAATTTTGATGGATCTGTGTTTGTTGCCTTTCAATTGTCGTGTCCCCAGTAAACTAGGCTTTTGCCTGTATCTCACTGAGGATATTAAATGATTTTAAATCAAAATTTTCTTTTTCAAATTCAAACAGAAACGAACGAATCATGTCTTACAGCTACAGTAGCAACCGAACGTATTTCAACTTTAAAACCCAGATATTGTGAAAGTCTTTAATATTATAAATCAGTTGCATTTTGCATAGCTAAATTATTAATTTACAATTACATAACGGAAACGGGCGCGTGGAAATTGATGTAACAACCCAACCGTCATATTTTAAATACTTGTTTTGTAGTGCAGCAAATTTATTTATTTATTTACTAATTTATTTAACTACTGAGGTGTGCAACGTGTAATGCAGTCAAACCTTTACTTTCTTTCAATCAACCATACAATATTATTATTGTTGAACAAATTAATTTTGATACATTTTATCTACAAAAATAAAACGAAAAGAAAAACAAACAATATTCTAATATTTTATAAAAGGTATCGGCATTAATTTTGTCAAACTGCATAGTAAAATATTTAACAACGAATTACTTTACAATTCCATCTTTTACATTAATTTCAGATACATTTGTTACTCGCTTTTGTTACAATGTTCTCTTTAGGTGGAATTATCCAAGTTTGTTTCGAGAGCAATGCTTAGACCAGACTTAGAGAGCCTTGGGGTAAGAAGTAAAACACGTGTAGCGGGTATATTTACAATCAGTGGAATAACAAAGTTATTTTTTGTGATATATTCAAACGAATTTTTATCAATGCATAGTATGAGTTTTCGCTTGATATAAAGTACAACTTTATTACGCTATAAGGCAATTTCTACATAATTAGTTTTCATTTTGCGCCTGAATTATATGCAACATACCGTACACATCTTAGGCATTGACGGATTGTTAATGAAAAGTCAAGGGCAATAAATTTACAATTACTATATTTAATCTTGAATGTGGTGTTTTTTGTTGTTTTATATTTATATTTTTGTATAAATATATATTTTTTTGCTTTATGATTGTGTGCGGTATATTGTGGGATGAATGTTTTGGTCTGTCTAGAGGGATGAAGTGTGAGGGGTTTGATTTCGCGTGATGTATACATATGTAATTGAGTGTCACTGTTTGTCAGGTTGATGAGAATGTGCAACGGGGTTTTACATAATCCAAAATAAGAATATCGATTTATTTTTTCATGCTATATGTCCTCAGTGAGATACAGGCAAAAGCCCAGTTTACTGGCGACACGACAAATGAAAGGCAACAAACTCAGAGCCATTAAAATTCTTCTCCCTGGCTCCATCCCAACTCATTGTCTGCGAAGACTGTTGGGGTCAGCTCTCCTCGTCCTCAGGTTGTATGCTCTTCTGTCCCGGACTACGTCCCCCAGGCCGTGCCTCTGCATCAGGTTATCTTTTTGCACCACCCATGAATTCTTTGGTCTTCCTCTGGTTGTTATTCGTAGTAGATCCATGGAGATTGCTTGGTTCACAATGTGATCGGGTGCTCTGCGTCCAACGTGCCCATACCATCTCAATCACCTCTCCTCCGTCTTGCTGTTGATGTCTGTAACACCTAGGCTTCCACGAATGCGTGAGCTTTTTATTTGGTGTCTTAGGGACACACCAGCCGACCATCTTAAAATTGTGTGTCCAGAGCCATTAAAATTGTGTGTCCGTATTAAATTACCTGTTTTTTTTGCAAATTATGTATATTTGTTGTCATGTGTAAAATAAATAAAAAAATTAAATAAAAATCTCCATTTTTTAAATTATTTAAACTTACTTTTAACACGAGTGATAGATCTGCCAGTTATTTAGCTGTCAAAGATAGTTGATATCGAAAACACATTTTAAAACATAGTATTATGTTTGCTTTATCTTTTTGTTTCGTTTGGCACACTTTAACATATACGAATTCTGATATGTTGAGGAGCGTGAAGAGCATATTGAAGAGTCTTCCCCTTTCCTAGTAATAGAGCTTTCGGGTTAAGTGGTACTGAAGTACAGTGCCTCGTCGCCACACAAAGAAGCGTAGAAGTATACTAGATATAAGAAAAAGTGACAGATATGCAATAACATGGATAAAAAACTAAACAAAGGTTACAGACATACTGGTAAGAATACTAAAAAATCAATGGAAATGAATAGAACACATTACGAGAAGGAATGATAATATTGTGAGGTGCATGGCCGCGTGGTAACGCACTGGACTTCTGTGCGGAAGGTTGTCAGTTCGAACCCTGCGCTATTCTACTCCCCTCGAACGACACAGGCACTTTTTCCGCCCAGTGTTCAAAGTATAAAAATATGTATAACTTCGGTCATATCTATTCTTTAAAAAAAAAAAAAAAGATTGTCATAAATACTACAGATTGGACACCACGAGATATAAAAAGACTAAAGAAAATACAGCAAGACCGATTGGAGATATCTTTCATAACATTTGTAGATAACACATGGAAAAGGGATGCAAACAAATGCAAAAAGTAGCACGGACAACTGGAGCTTGCAGTTTGTCATTACGTTTGTTCGTAACTCTAGCGTACGTCAAAAAGCAACAACACTGTATACCTGACAAAGTCTTTTACCAGGTTTAAACATATTTATTTTAATACCATCGGGAATCGTGCCCTAAACCATGGGTACAAATCAAGCGTCTTACCAACTAAGCCAAGGAGGAGTATTATGGTAAAAGAGTGACAACTTGTAGAACGAACAATTAATAAACGACTATATAGTGTCTCTTATTTTTTTTTTGTCTTCAAACTGGTCTTAAATTATGATCAGGAATTTTCGGATTAAGAAAAATACACCAAAGATTTGGTGTATTCTTTTTGTATTGATTGAACCTTTAAGCCTGAGACCTCCAAAGTATGGGGTTCTGGAAAAGCCTCTCTATTTCTGGACCCTCGGGGAACCCTACATCATCTTGCATGAAGCCTCCTTCGATAGGACCCGTGATTTATATATGATAAAGCATCTAAAGTAAGATGAATCACTACCCTTAGGAATTTCGGGGGTGAGCTCCAACAGCTAAAATATTTGGATATTTCTTGCATAAATAAAATTGTTTGAGACGTAAATCACGGGTTGAAAGTGATATTTTTATTTAAATTGAAATTCAAATGGTTTTGCTAAAGGTAAGGGTTAAGAAAATACGATTGAAAATCCTTTATGGAATATATTTGAGCGCGCTTAGCAGACGACCTCCGTGGCTTAATTGATAAGTCACCTGTCTTCTTATCCGAGGGTTGTGGGTTCAATTCCCGTACATATCTTATATATTATACAATTGTCGTACACATTTCAACAAATGAAAGGCAACAAACCCACATCCATTATCATTTCAGATTGTCAGCTTGTGTTTCAATAATCCGAAACTAACTCAGCTTGTCATGTTACACGTTCTTTGTAGGCCCACTTGCCAAAATGTTTTGTTCCATAGAGAAATTATTGCAAACTTGTCATTAGCATACTAATACTGCACAAATTGGATATTGTACAGACATAATATTGGCATTGCTTGAGATTTTGACTAATAACAGGAGTAAAGTGATGAAGTTATTCTTACCAGGATGAATTTATTGAATTGTATTGACTTGCTTTATTGTGTTTTATCTTTTTTTTTCTTCTGTAGTACACTGCTTACATGTCATTGATATTTTTTATGATTTTTTGACTTTTATATCAATAAAGTTATTTTATCGTTGCAATAAAATAAATGATAAAATAATAAGCATATCTTTTTTTCAAATGCTATTAATTTTCACTAAAGACATGTCAAATATCTTTGGCGTAATTATTGCCATTTTGCAATAGTTTCCAACAAATCAACTTTTGAAGATACGTAAATTAAAAACCAGACCTAAATCGTATTAAAACATGTTTAATAAGCTTTTAATAAAAATCTTAAATAAACTCTCTTAACAAATCTAGGGACCATCGGGGATCGAAACCATCTCCTCGGGTTTGAAGACAGGCGTCTTATTACCAACAAGACAGTGAAAGCCAATCCAATTGGGCGAGATGAAATTGAACCCGAGGTAATTTAAAAAAGTCGCTGCGACTGAGTAGCGATTCAAAATCATCCTTTGAAATAAAATAATAAGCCCAAGGAATAAAACACTTTAAACCAACATTTTTTTAACATGGGGTGGCTTTAAAATGAAAATTAATCAAATATTCGAAGGTTTCCTTAGAGGACTTCAATTAAATTCACTTATTCATGAGCATGAAAAAGATCTGCTTCTGAAGAACTTTAATCTCCACGATGCTGCAATTTCACTCCCGATAATTTTGTGCCGTTTGTCTCCAATATTTTTTAATCGCCAGACTTTGTAGGTTCATCAGCACATTGTCAAAGAGTATTTGTATAAATTGATCCAAGCTTACCAACTGGCTGTCTTGCTGTTGGCCATCTAAGGTTAAAGAGACAAGAAACAGTTATCTTTTAAAGTTTAAAATGTTATCCAAAGTTTTTCTCGTGTTACGTCCGCTTAAATGATGGCCAACGTTTCGGAGGTATTATCACCTTCGTTCTCATGGTAATATCAAAAAACGTTACAGAATATAGAAACCATGAATCCACCTCTTGTCTGCCAGAACTCAGAGAAACTGGAGCAGGTTGATGAGTTCTGTTATCTGGGCAGTATATTAACGTGTGATTGGTGAGTTAAAAGTAGGGTACCAACAGGGAACAAGGTAAACAGAGCACTCATTATAATGTACCAGAACCATGGAATATAAAAATTATTGTGGTAATGTGCACCTTGACGTATGGAAGCGAAATTTTGATTTACAGAAGGGTGACATTAGGATTGATGCAGTGGAAATACACGCAATACAAAATAAAATATGGAGCTTCAATATATGAAAAAATGACGATATAAAGACATCAGATATGAAATAAAGACATTAGATATATTATAGATATATGGATAAAATTGATGTTTTAAACAAGATAAAAGAAGCTTTAACCTTTCCTTTCCTGTGCTAAAAGATCCACGAGTTCCGGTGCTGTGTATTCAATACACATGTAAAAATGAGCGATTTAAAATCGGAAAAATAAGAATATTCATAGCCAATCGCTTAAATTAATTAAAATTGAAGTCAGTAGTGATAATAATTGAAATTTAATTGCTGAAAACATGAAAAAAACATCGGCCGACGTTCACAAAACGGGCGACGCGATCACCTCAAATGGATGCACGAGAGCTACTGAAGCGAGAAACGTGAGCTAACTGAGATTCTATTTCTTGCGTTCCCATATGCCGAAGTAGAGTGATAGTGAGACGGGAATAGCGTGGCTTCCTTACCCATAGCGGTTTTTTAGAATGATTATACCTACGTCCCACACTAACACACGTTTGATTGTATTGGTGAATTTATTCCCGATTTTCACAAAATATCTCTGATTATGCCGATAAGTGCTAATTATTATTAATATTATTTTTTTCATTCAACGCGTAAATGTATTACGGAGGAATACTTAAAATCTGAACCCAGTATTTATTATATTTATAGAGATATTAAAGTTTTTAGAAGCAATGTGTACTAGCTACACATCACAGGGAGAAGGAAGGGTTAAGATGGTTTTGGACATCTGGAAAGAATGTATGACTAAGCGAATATACAAGTCAGAAGTACAATATGTGCGTGTAAGAGGTAGACCAAAGAAAATGGAATAATTTAAAAAGGATTTTAAGTGAGAAGTAAGAATATTAGAAGATTGTGCGTGACGAGATGTATGAATATGGAGGAGGTAAAAGTTTGGAGATTTGTTCTTTCTACCTACCCCGCAAGGGACACGACGTGATGATATGTATATATTTACATTTTTTCATTGACTATTAACAATTTTCACAAAGCACTATAAAAGTCCAGTGTGGAAATAAATACAATTTGGTACAATAATGCACATAAATATCAAAATACTTACGTGGTTCATACAAAATAAACAGCTCGGTGATATGTATGTAGGTAAAGTTTTAAACATCACCTTAAGATTGAAGGCTGCAATGCCATCAAAACTTAACACAGCAACAACTTCTACAACAATTAAAAATAGTGAAAAACTAATGTAAAAATTTTTCGTATTTATCGAGTATAATATTTCGTACATATGGTAAATAATTAAAATGATGAAAATTGTTAATTTAAAAATATTTGTTCCTTACAAAATAGAAAATAATTTATCACAGCTCAAATAACCAATTTGTGATTGTTGACAAATTTTAAATATACGTAAATATTCATAGCGTATTTACATTTCAAAAAAAAACAGGTTGGTTGAAATATTCTATACAGTATAAAATGCGTCCCAAAATGTAGTTCCAGGTACAATATTAATTCAATAAATCCACCCCGCACCCTAAACTGAAACAGGATTGTTCCTGTTTGTCACAGTTTTTCAGGTGAGTCTTGATTTTTTTTCAAATATTCGGCAGGCTTTGAGGGAGAGTTAAGGTATCTCGCAAGATTACTGTGCGAGCATTCATGTTAGGGAGAGGCTCATCCCTTCAAAATCGGGGATGAAAAGTTCTGTTCAGATTTTCGCATCAACAAACTAGTACTAACGTTTTATCTACTCACATCTTCTTCTTCTCAGTGTCATGTCAGGTCCCCCCAACGTTGAATATCATTTGAGAGTAGATATATTGGTCCCCGGCAGCCCGAAAAAGATATCCAACGCCCCCCTTATGCCAGTCCAATCACGTATATTGCGGAGCCAGGAGATTTGCCTCCTGCCAACACCTCTTCGGCCTTCTATTTTGCCTTGGATGATCAGGTGCAGTAATTTGTACTTTGCTCCTCTAAGTACATGACCCAAGTAGGACACCTTTTACTCACAAGTAGGACATCTACTCACATTTGAATGAATGAATGTCCACTATCGATGACGAGTATCCATTGACGTTGGTGCCACCGGAAATGTAATTCAATTTATTGTAGGATATTCTGTTATATAATACAATATATAGGGCAAGAAGCTTCAGTACTTGCAGCTTTATGCGTCTTCTTCCTTTGTTGGGTTCCTGATAACTAGCAACAATTCTACCCCAGTTGGCTCTGTCTATTCCTGTTTGCTCGAAGTTGTGCTGAGTGTGTTTTAAGCGTCTCACGCAATACATCCTTATATCTCTAGCGCTGTCCAGCGTGCTTTGTTATTTTTCTGTCAGCTCACCAAAGACAACATTTCTTGGGATTCTGAACTCAGACGAGCACATGACACCTGAATCTTATTGCAACAGTAGTTTGTTCTTCGCAAAACTTCATAATTTGATACTATGTATGTTACTTGGATGTTACAGAGGAACAGCAGGACAAATTACAGCGTCTTCAAAATGTGTGTCTAAGATTTATTTTCAACCTACGAAAGTACGATCATATAACTTCATACCAGAAGGCATTGAACTGGTTGAATGTTAAAAATAGATGTCAATTCACATAATGTCTCTATTGTATAATATCCTTAACTGTCCCGCCTCCCCCTATTATCTCGCCGAAAATTTTCAGCGTCTTTCCAATCATGGATTAGCGCTACGCTCAAGCAGATATTTGTTATTGGCCTTTCCAGTTCACCGCTCCTCTTTTTTTACGTCGTCCTTTACTGTCCATGCAGTGAGACTTTGGAATCAGTTACAAACCAATCCAAGACTCGCTGCGTCCTCGGCATGCTTTAAGAAGCGACTGAAAAAACTCTTAATTTCTAGTCAGTAAAATAACTTTTCCTTTTCTCCACCATTCCTTCCTTTCCTTTTGATTGATGATATCTCACTTTATATGAAAAGTAATGTTCGGGTGATTGACCGTCTTTGTGGGGTTTGTGCTCACGTAAATGTTTATGGATAGTCATTTGAATGATTTATTCGACCATGTAACTTGTTTCATTTACTTTTGTCTGGTTGGTTGGAAGAGATTGCCGCCTAGCAATAATTCCGCCATATTGCATTTGCAATAAAAGTATTAAATAAATAAATATGTAGTACAATCAAACTTTCATTATTTGCCTGAGGTGCATCTGAGGACATTTTTCGAGTACCCTAATCTTCGTCTGTAGGAAATTCATGATTTTCATCCATATATCAGACATAGTATGATTATAGCTTGATTTATATCATCGTACTACACTTTTGTTGTATGCAACATAACCTGGAGGGCGTATTAGCATTTGGTAATCTCTTCTAACCAACCAAAAACATGTAAAAGGAGCCTTAAGTGGGAAACAATCTGGAATCCTTTTTGATAAAAAAAAAAAAAGGGTCAGGGAGATTTGAACCCGCAACCTCCAGATCAGGAGACGAGTGTACCAACTAGGCCACGAATGTAGTCAATTTACTATCGAGAGATGTAATAAACCTAACACTTTGATTTTAATCGTAGGAATTTGGCTAACTGAAATTTTCACCTAATCGTGGTTCAATAGCGGAAGAAAAAAGTAAATTGTTAAAAGAAAAAGATTTTTTTCACAACATACGAATACGTAAAGAATCCAATGAGCTTTCGGACCAATAGACTTGTTAAGAATAAGTGTATTTTTTAAATAAACTACTAAAAACTTTACAGGTTATTAAGATGGAAAACGAAAATGAAATATCCTGGTCTCGACTCCCCAGCCCCATATTCAGTATTGTGCCACCCTCTGGGCTGGCAAATAATACACCCCTTGAAAAATGCCCACCAATAAAATCCACGATTGAGCAATTGATAACAGCGACGACGAGTGTTCCATGGAGTTCCTACTTTTTGGTAGAGAAATGGAGAAAAAAAAACAAAAGGAAAAATCGATGAAAAAGAGGCTTTCAAATTAAATCAACTTATGTTCTTTTTTAATCTTGCGAAGAGATTTTTAAATGAATTTTAAATTATTGCATTAAATTAATGAAATAATTTATTTTTCCTTTTAACAATATAAGTTAAACAATTGCAAAAACAGCAAGGGGTATTAAATAAGGGTGAAATGTGCAAGCTGCGCTGCAAAATAAAACAGGAATACATGTTCGGATTCCTGTACCAATCCCTCTTGAAGAACTTCGTGGCTTAGTTTGTAAGAGGCCTGTCTTCCAATACAGAGGTTACGGGAGGATTGTCGTTTGAACCCAGATTTAAAACAATGATTCTGATCTGGTTTCCCTTCAGGCCTCTTTAAAATTATTTTGGTTCATTGGAAGATTTTTTCATGTGACAATGAGCCCGCCAGGTAGAACTGTAATGAAATCCAAATCAGGGAGTTTTTAAATATAGCAAAATGTGTATATTTAATAAGTAAGAAATCTGAATATTATATTACAATTAAATCCCTCAATGAACACTAGTTTGATGAATAATTTTGTGTTATTTCATATAATACGGGATTAATAATTAAATAATTAATAAACTCACGTTCGTTAACCATGTCTCACGTTTGATATCGGACTGTTACAAACTACTCCGTTTTATAATGAGAATATCAAGAGAATTTAACAGCACCGATATCCTCCGAAACTTATATAATTATCTAATTAGAACCAAATTAGAATGTGCATCTACGGTTTGATCTCCTCATCAGCTCAAATATAAAAACAATATAGAACAAATACAAAAAAAAAATCCTCAGATATCTAAAATACAGAACAAAGGGCGATTACCCAAAATATGCTCACCATGCCAAACTTCTCACGGTGTGTAACTATAGAAGCCCCGAAACAAGAAGGCAAGAATCCATTGCGATATTCCTAGTAAAGGTTTTCCGAGGTTCCTTTTACTGTCCCGCGATTCTAGAAGCACTAAGTTTATATGTACCCAATAAATATAGCCGTGCAAGCAATCACCCTCTGTTCTACATACCAACTTACAGGACGAATATCATGGCTAAACACTCAGTCATGCGTGGTACAGAGATATTGAACCAACTGAATGACACGGTTGATATATTCTCGGTACCGTCTAGCAGTATGAGAAGAATCCTGGGTGATATTATTCCTAACGAATAAGCTAACGCTAGAAGTAGACCCTCTTTGTGTACCAGGAGAAATCCGTGCAAAGTGAATCGAAAAAAAAAAAAAAATTATCTCAAATTTTTTTTTTCTAATTGTAATAACATAGATACATGAGAAGTGGGGGGAGCTGGAAGGCATCGAATGGATGGCTTTTGAACGAGAACCATGTTTAGTTGAAGACTTAGCCATAATTATAATTAACTTGGTTTTTTATAATGTTAAGATTTAATTTAAGACTTTATTCAACTCTCGAGAATTTCTGAGTTATCCAGCTGTCACCCCTTTGGCTCATGTGCGGAATTTACAAACCACGATCGACATAAAACCAATGTTTTTTTTTTCGATGAAATGGTTAACAAAGTACGAAAAATTATTGCTATCGAGACATCTGGTATCAGCAAAAGTAATGTTAACGAGAGCTTTGGCATTGTCCAAGTTGAGGTCATAAGGTGAAAGAAATAATTTTAAACACTGAACAAGTGGTTCATCAATCAAATAATTTCTTACTTCTAATTTTGAAATATTTATTTATTTGTTTATTTAACACTTTTATTGCAAATACAATCTGGTGGACTTATCACCAGACGACAATCTCTTCCAGCCAACCAAACAAATGTAAATGAAGCAAATTACATGGTTGCATAAATCATTCAAATGACTATCCATCCTCACGAAATTCATAAACACATACGTGAGCATGTGCCCACGAACCCCACAAAGACAGACAATCACCTGAACATTATTTTTCATATAAAGTGAGATATAATCAATCAAAAGGAAAGGAAGGGATGGTGAAGAGAAAAGGAAAAGAAAAATAAGGAATGAAACACGTCATTTTACTGACTAGAAATTAAGAGTTTTTTCAGTCACTTCTTAAAATACTCATTACGAATAAAATATGTCAGTCGGTAAGCTAGATATAAAACACAACTAATTTAATTTTTTCATCGCGTATTTCTTATTTGATTTGGCTAAAATATATTTTTTTTTGTTAATGCAATGAAAGAAAAATGTGAATTTATTTAAAAGAATGTCGCGATCGACAAGTTGGGTACGCCTGGCATATATCATTATCAATACCTGAACAATATATTAAATTTCAAAGGTTTTGAATACATATTAAATCCAGTGATTCTTCCTTTGTAAAATACTAACATCGACATATTTAACTTTTGAAGGCTTAATTCAATAAATACACCAACGAAAATCAAGATACATACCTTATGTATCTATAAATAACACCCCCTTTTAATTTAATCTATAATTTATTATTGAAATACGACTACCTTAGTGAAGCAAATAAAATCAAAGAATGAAAATATATTATTTCTCGTCCCATCTCTAGAATAACACCATTCAGACATGACATTTACAACGCTTCTCCGAAATTCAAAAACGATTTTCATTCCTGAAACTTTTTTATTTGTCTTTCGTCTTGAAAAGACATCGAATGCTTTATTATAAAATCCCTTTATATCTCGATTGTAAGCAATTGTCAATCATTCGCTTCCCGCCTTCGATAAAGCATTCTAACTTGTTGGAACCGCTTGACAGGGCTATCGAAAAACGATCTTGAGACATACGAGTAGCGCCTCCCCGAAAGATGATTTTTTTCAGGATATTTCAGACTGGCACGATTTTCAGGTACTGAAAGAAAAGATGTGCGCCGTGTGATGATTGTATTAAATGAACTGAGTATTTTAGGTGCTTTGTCTTTTTTTTAGTGTTTTATGTTATTTTTAGTTAAAAGAGTTTATATTTGACACATGTTATAAGTTGGTTGATTAAAAATAGGAATAAGTATCCGTATTTAGTCAACCAAAAAACCTGCTGTATCTAAGCATAAAAGTGCAAAACAACATAATGCGGAATAAATTTTTAGATGGTTATTGGAAGAAAATTCGATGCAAGGGAGAGGAATAAAAATATAGAAAAATACTTAAAGGAACTAATAAATGCTATAGAAATATGAGGAGATAAAAAAATAACATGTCCACCAAATCAGAATGTTGGGAAATCGCAAAAAAAAACTGTTTGCATTAAAAATATATGACATAATAATTAATTGTAAAAATATCTGAAATCCTTAAAATCGCTTAAGGTGACTTGATTTGTTGTTTAAAATCGAATCATAATAATTAAAATAGTTATTCTAGTTTAAAATATGGACATGATCCTTTTTGTAAGAACAATTCTACTTGAATCTTTTTTGATTGAACAGGTCTGGGACATGATGTTTTCTGATCGATTTAAAAAATATTATACAAAAAATAATTGGGTAGAGTAATTTATTTTAATTTTAATCAAATTAAATAAGTAAAGTGTCACAAAATAAGAAGAAATATGACTATAAAACTATAAATATGTGTATGTAGATAAAGCTGTATAATGACATTACACGGAACGTACGATTTAAAACTGACAGTTGCTAGTGAACTGGTATGAAGTTTGACACAATCGGAAAGATGATTGGTGAATTCGGACATGATCTTTTTTGATTGGTTTGAAGCTTGGACAAGATTCTTTTTGATAAAAATCTGGTTTTTTAGAATGATTTTAAAATGATTTATATGCTTTTTTCATTGAAATGATAATTTTAAGTCTCCGTACCATCGATAAAAAAATCTGTTTTATCAACTCATTTTTTGTATCCGTTGGACATGATCTTTTTTTAATGTTACCTTCTCATGTGTGCACTGAGAAAAATACATGGTTTGATAATGAATGACAAAATATGGAACAAATTGATAAAGGGAGAGTCTAAGACGAAGTATTACATTAATTAAAACGATGAACAACATTTTGAGATGGTTTGGGCACATAGAAAAAATGAATGAAGAAACACTAACAATACAAATATTTAGCGCAAATAGTGGAAGTCATGGAAGATAGAGACTAAAAAAAGTGTGATTGGATCAAGTGAACGAACGAAACAAGAAAACTTAGAAAGTCTGGATAAGATGTATTGATATAGAACAGATGAAAAATTTGTATTGAGAAAGGAAAGTTTGGCACTCTATCTTCTCTGGCTACTCCAACAGGAAAATTGCGTGATGGAATGTATGTATTGTAGTGCGCCTATTTAAACTTATTCTGTTTTTTTTTTAATATCTCCTTATGATGTTAAAAGATTTTTTTTATATATAGTTATAAAATTCAGCGTTCTCTTATTTGTTGGCATAAGGTTATTAAAAATTATTAAATATATATATTTAAAAAAAAAAATGTTATTTTAAATATCATGTCAAATGAATTGTTGTTAGAACGCCCTTGTGGCTCTCTTAACGATGCTAAATAAAGTCATTTTATTAATATTATTGATCTGATTCATCTATTACGAACCACCACTGTGTCGAACCATACATAGCTGAAAGGATAACATTGAAACAGGGAAACTGTCTATGTGATAAAATATCAATTTTCATATTCGGGTTTTTTTGATATTTTAATATTTCTGGCAACACACAAGAGGGAATATCTATTGTGTAACTTCTCGGACGTGTTATTATTTTACCATAAAAAGATTCTGATAGAAAAATAATACCAGCCCGAATTGATATTAAGGCTGTTTTGCCGAGAGCTTTATTGCATAAAACACCATCTAACGGACCATTTTGTTCCAAAAGGAAAACAATCTTTTCCGATAGAGGGTGCGCGGAATTCTTTTTGAATTTCAATTTGTATTTTCTTGTCTCCTTTATTGTATTCCGAGTAATATAACCAACTAACACCTCAACCCCATTTCGTGGACTGTCATCCCTCACAATATCTACTTGGATAGACTACCTTCGCCGGATATCTTATCCGATAGACAATTAAGCACAATTAGAACAATCGTTTTTTTGCTGTAATGACTTCAAATAATAAACCTGGACAAGTCATGGCTCCCGATTCAACTTGAGCTGCAGCTCTACGATGGTTCTTCTGTGTTACATAAGAACTGAGACGACAGGGCTATCAACAGGGCTTGATCTGCCCTGAAAAGATATTGATTCTTACCTAGGGATATACCGCCGATATTTGGTAGTAAGGTTAAAGTTTAATAACAGTGACACCGCCTGCAGATGAAATTAATTATTGGGGCTGTTAAGATGATACAGCAGGCTTTTACACTCACTGCACTTTACTAAAGACTCAAATAAAATACACACTTAATAAAAAGACTGAACTCGCATGACCACTGATTATATTCACTATACCTAGAGTAAGAACATATTTTGACTAAAGGCAATATGCCTTTGTAGCTCTCATGATATACAATAGAATACCAAATTCAACAAGAGCAAAATATGCAAAAAAATCAGGCAAGGGATGGGAGCATTGTTGTTACACGACAGGAATACTTGAGCTTGCAAGAGCTGCATTTTACACCTGAATTTAAGTTTTTCTTTACTCAAACTTTCCTTAAGGACACTTTAACTCTAAATTCAATCCCACTTTTATTGACAGATTTAAAATATTACAAAAAAAAAAAGTTGTGTGTAAGGTGAGGACTACGGACTATTCGATTGCAAACTTCCTCGCATCTGCATATCGTCGTCATACAAGAGAAAGTGACCAAGTGCATTTTTCGCGAAAACGTGATTAATGACTATCTGACACCTTACTAACATAATGGTGGCCTGGAAGAAATAACCCAGCAAGAACTTGGAAGAATAATAATAATATCTTGACCTGTTTAAAATGACTATCTGCATTGATGTTTATTTTTTTACAAGCAAAATTGTATGAAAATTTTCAAAAATATTATTTCTTTATTTTGAAAGCAATGAACATTTCTATACACCCAAAAAAAAAATCACAAATGTTAATACGTTTATTTTAAAAAAAAATTTAAAACAAATGTGTAAAAATGGTTAAATGGCTCTCCTGAACATTTTGCATTTTGTTAGTTGGTCACTTTCTCTTGTATGACGACGATATGTTAAGAAAGACATATTTGGTAAGAAAATCGCAGAAAACTTACCAAGGAAAAATGAACTACTATAAACCCTATGTAGATCTTCCGAAATGTGATAGTAATACATTCGGTTTTAAATGGATATGTAGTATTCATAACAGCAAACAATGTTCTTTAGCAACACAAACATATTGCTACGAGTATATAAAACTTTGTCTAACGAAACACTGCAGCAAAATTTAACTGCCAATCGTCTTGGAAGTTTGATCTCTTTACCATCGTAACTTTGGGTTTGATCAGTCGATCTCCGCTCTTTCCGATTTTGGACTATGCGGACGTATGTTACTTAGATGTTACAGAGGAACAGCTGGACAAATTACAGCGTCTTCAAAATGTGTGTCTAAGATTTATTTTCAACCTACGAAAGTACGATCATACCAGAAGGCATTGAACTGATTGAATGTTAGAAATAGACGCCAAATTCACATACTGTCTCTATTGTATAACATCCTTAACTGACCCGCCGCACCCTCTTATCTCGCCGAAAATTTTCAGCGTCTTTCTAATCATAGATTAGCGCTACGCTCAAACAGAGATTTTTTATTGGCTTTTCCAGTTCATCGCTCCTCTTTCTTTACGTCGTCCTTTACTGTCCATGCAATGAGACTCTGGAATCAGTTAGAAACCAATATAAGACTCGCTCCGTCCTTGGCATGCTTTAAGAAACTACTGAAAAAACTCTTAATTTCTAGTCAGTAAAATAATGTGTTTCATTCCTGATTTTTCTTTTCCTTTCCTCTCCACCATCCCTTCCTTTCCTTATGATTGATGATATCTCACTTTATATGAAAAATAATGTTCGGGTGATTGTCCGTCTTTGTGGGGTTCGTGGGCATGTACTAACGTATACTCGTATGTTTATGGATTTCGTGGGGATGGATAGTCATTTGAATGATTTATGCGACCATGCAACTTGCTTCATTTACTTTTGTCTGGTTGGTTGGAAGAGATTGCCACCTGGCAATAAGCCCGCCAGATTGTATTGCAATAAAAGTGTTAAATTAATAAATGTGTGTTTGCTGAAGTGTAACAGTTGATAGAAAAAAAGTATACACCCACATGTGTCTTCTATCCACAGATAATGCTCGATCAGGTATGAAAACATTTCGTTTTTATAAAAGAAATCTGGTTTGTGTTACAAAAATAAACGGCATAGAATTCACAACTTTCTTTGCAAAGGAAGTGAAGACATTACCATAAAGTGTCAGTCGTCTCTTGTACCATTAAGCTTTTTTTATATTTCTTCTACGAGTAGTGTCCTGGAAGGATATCGTTTCTTCATTGCAGCCTTCCTTAAGCCTTACCATCTAATCGCTATAACTCAAAGTTTAAAATGTGTAGTTTTGTTTACTATTTTTTTAATTTCTTGACGTTCATTTGACAAAAGACTCGAACATATAGACGACCTACGCAGTTTAGTTAGTAAGACGCCTATTCTAGAACCCGGTGGCTGAGGATTTGATTGCAATTGGAACCTTGTTTTCTACGAATTATTTCAATATAGTTTTCATTTAAGACTTGTTTAACACATTTTTGGTTTGTTAGAATAGATTTCCTAATAGCAACAAGTCCGCTAAGTTTAACATTATATAGCGTTGTTGTTAAACGATAAATAGACGACCTCTAAATCTTACTTGATAAAGCACCTATCTACTAACCTGAGGGTTGCAAATTCGATTCCTATACGTCCTCAATTGATCACAGTCTGGTTTTAGCTTAAGATATTTTTAACATCTTTGTAGTTGGTTGGAAGAGAATGCCACATAATAATAAACCTATTAAGTTGTATGATATGCTATGAAAGTATAATACAATAGGAAAATAATCTTTTTGACTTCTTGAACAAGATACGAGTATATTGTAGAATGTAATTTTAAAGTGAAAGCAAATTAAGAAAGATTATAATTTGTTTTTATTATGTTGGCAATTATAGATTAAATATGATAAAATGACAATTGAGGGTAGTAGCAGAGCTCGGGGTTCGAACTCCCGACCTTCTACAAGGAAGACAAGCGCTTTACCACACGGCTCATACTCAATCTTCTTCTTCAGTTTCAATCCTAAGGATTGGTTAGTAGCAAAGCCCTGCATCTCCTTCTCCACTCCGCTCGCTCGGTCTTCAGCGATCCTCTTGAGCTCTGTATAGGAGGTGCAGTCCTTATCGTAGCATATTTGCTCCAGATACTCGGCAAAGATGCCCTCTGCCAATCAATCCCTCAATCATTCCCTCCAGTATATTGTTCAGGTGATTTTCATGTCGCAGCATATGACCTATCCATTCTGCACGCCTTTCCGATATGGTGTTTGACAGGTGCCTGGTTTCTTCAATCTTGCTGAAAACCTCGTCATTTGAATTGTGGTCTCTCCAGGAAATTTTTGGGATTCGTCTATAGGTCCACATCTCGAAGGTCTCAAATCTTTTTCGATCTATTTCCCCTATGCACAATGTCTCGCAACCATACATCAAAATACTCCACACATATGTTTTGACCAATTGCTTGTGGAGCTTTAGGTCCATATTGCTGGATTCAAAAATCTTTGATTTCTTATTAAAGGCGAGTTTTGCTTGGTGGATGCGACTGTCAACCTCTCTTTTTGTACGGCCATGCCATGTGATCTTGCTTCCAAGATAGACATTTTTTTTGCGTTCTTTAAGGCAGCTCCTGACATAAGTATGTTCATTTGGTGTTCGTCTCTGCCTACGGTTATCACTTTTGTTTTGTCCTTGTTTATTTCCATGTTGAATTTGGTATTTAGGACATTCTCCATAGTTTCCGGGGTCTCCTTTATTTCTTCTTTGCTATCGGCGATCAGATCAATATCGTCTGCAAATCTTATCATATCCACTTTTTGGCCGTGAATTCTGACGCCTCTTCTATGGTCCATTTCTTCTCTTACTTCGTCTATCGCAGATTGAATATACCCATTAAAAAGTACTGGAGAGAGATAGCAGCCTTGTCTCACACCATGTCTCACATTTGCCTCTTCTTCGTACTCATGGTTCGGCTTAAATACTAAGTTCGGCTTAAATAAATTCGTACTCATGGTTCGGCTTAATTAAAATTTCATTTTAAGTCGAAAATTATACTTTGAATACGAATTTCTTCATTTCATCATGTTTTAAGATCGCACTTTGGATTCGAGCTTAGCAAGCACATCAAAGACCACATATTCCCGACTTTGGCTTTCCTATTATTATTTCTTCTAGTTTGCTAGTCACCCAGTTTCCCGCAAATTACCGCCATCATTTTAAGTTATTCCACCCTAAAGTGATATTTAATGATTCTAAAAAATATTAAAAATAATATTTTATAATATACGTCAAATATAAAACGCATTTTTATGAAATTCTGGAAGAAGAGACGTAATTGCCAAGCCCTAACGACCATCTATTTAAATGCTTTCTCAAACCAGTTTTAAAAAAAGGTATCTATCATTAAATTTTATTACACCGTCAGATAAACTTAAATATAAGTTTTTACTTTGCTTTCACTTGCAATAAGTTAATGTTGAAGAATTTCACTAATTGATGGGTAAATGGCAAAAACATAAAACTAGAAACAATAAGATGCCTTTTAAAGAAACCAGTTTCTACTGGGCATGCTCGGGTATAACTCTTTGAGCGTAAGAAGAGATCTGCGTCTCCTGGTATACGTTGTCAGACTCGTTCGAGGAGTTGTGAGCTGTCCAGCATTACTACATAGATTAGCGTTAAATGTTGCCACAGAAATGTTCCTAACAATTACACTAGACTGCACCGGCAAGAAATGTTCTCAAAAACATACGCAAGAACGGATCTTCCAGCCACTATGCCCGTTGGAAAGGCCTTAACTCTTTTGAACGGGGCTGCTTCGGATATTGACATATTTCATATCACATTACCAAAAGCAAAAGAAAAATTTCTTCTAAAATTGTGCGCGTTAGAAAGCACTCATCAACGTATTTAAGTGACTTTGAATATATGTGTAACATAATATGTATGTGTATATATATTTATGCATATTCATATTTTTTTAATTTTTTGTATAAATTTTTTATTTTACATAATTTTTTTTTAATATTAACATTTTTTGTATTTTTCAATATAATTGGACTAAACCTGTTTTGAAAAAATAAATAAATAAATCTCCGGTGGCAGCAACGTCAATGAATTATTACACTCGTCATGGATAGTGGGCATTCATTCATTCAAATGTGAATAGATAAAACATGATGACTAGTTTGTTGATCGAAAAATCTCAGCAGAACTTTTCATCCCCGATTTCGAAGGGATGAGCCTCTCCGTAACATGAATGCTCGCACAGTAATCTTGCGAGATACCTTAGCTCAGCCTCAAAGCCAGCTAAATAATTTAAAAAAATCAAGACCTAACTGAAAAATTGTATCAATCAGGAACAATCCTTTTTGAGTTTAGAATGTGGGGGGATTTATTTAAATTAATTTGTAACAAAATTTCTGGATGCATTTTCCACTTTTCAGAATATTTCAACCAATCTGTGTATTTTTTGATATTCAAATAACGTTTGAGTCACAAATTGGTGATTTGAGTTTTTTTAACAATTTTTTATTTTACGAGTAAGAGAATAAATATTTTTATTAAACCATTATTGTATTGTAATAAATTATTTTTGTTATACATATACAGTATAATCTGGCAGGCCCATTGTTATATGGCAATGTCTTCCAACCTAGCAAAAATATGTTTAAGATGCCTTTAGTGAGAACCAGACTAAAATTTTGCAACCCAAAATATGTTTTAGATGCCAAGTTTTCTTGAGTGAAAATCAGACTAAAATCTTGCTACCCAAAAGATGTTTGAAAGACCTTGAGTGAAAAGCAGACTAAAATCTTACTTCCCAAAATATATTTAAGAGGCCTTGAGTGAAAACCAGACTAAAATCTTGCAACCCAAAATATGTTTAAGATGCCTTGAGTGAAAATCAGACTAAAATCTTGCTACCCAAAATATGTTGAAGAGGATTTTAGTGAAAACCAGACTAAAATCTTGCTACCCAAAATATGTTTAAGTTATCTAGAGTGAAAATCAGACTAAAATCTTGCTACCCAAAATATGTTGAAGAGGATTTTAGTGAAAACCAGACTAAAATCTTGCTACCCAAAATATGTTTAAGTTATCTAGAGTGAAAATCAGACTAAAATCTTGCTACACAAAATATGTTTGAAAGACCTTGAGTGAAAACCAGACTAAAATCTTGCTACCCAAAATATATTTAAGAGGCCTTGAGTGAAAATCAGAGTAAAATGTTGCTACCCAAAAGATGTTTAGAGGCTTCGAATGAAAACAAAACTAAAATCTTGCTTTCCAAAAGATGTTTTGAGGCCTTGAGTGAAAACAATACTACAATGTTGCTTTCCAAAAGATGTTTAAAGGCTCGAGAGAAAACCAAGCTTAAATCTTGTTACCCAAAATAATAATGATCCCTTCTATATATTAGGTCCTTACATATGAAATTGGCGTTTTGTTTGGGAGGAACATAAAGTTGATTTTTTTTTAATATAATATATTTATTTAATCAAAGTATGTACCATTGCTATCTATGCACTTTTGCCATCTCATAGGTAGTTCATCGATCCCTTTACTAAAAAAACCATTCGGACGGGAATCAATAAAATCTTTGAAGTCGGTTTGGACTGCCCCATCGGAGTTGAATTTTTTCCCTTGCAAGAAGTTATCCAAATTTCGAAAAAAATAGTAATCTGTTGGGGCAAGGTCCGGAGAGTACGGTGGATGTCTTAGACATTCAAATTGAAGCTCTTCTAATTTGGTAGCCGTCTGTTGTGTAGTGTGTGGTCTAGCGTTTTCATGAAGCAGCAGTGGCCTAGAGCGATTAACCAGCCTCGGTTGTTTAGCAGGTAGCTTTTCCATCATGGTTTGCAGTTGCTGACAATAGACATCTGCCGTAATCGTCTGGCCAGATTTAAGAAAGCTGTAGTGAACGACACCAGCACTAGTCCACCAAACGCTCACAAGTAACTTTTTTGGAGTCAATTTTCACTTGGGGCATGGTTTGGCTGGTTCGGCAGGGTTCAGCCATTGCGATGAGCGCTTCCGATTATCATACAGGATCCACTTTTCATCACAGGTAATGATTCGATTCAAAATCCCTTCATTATTGTGCCGGTTGAGTAATGCAACGCAGCAGTCAACGCGCGTTTGTTGATTTGCTTCACTCAATTCGTGAGGTATTCAAGCTTTTTCACCTTCCCAATTTGCTTCAAGTGGATTAAAACAGTTTTATCACTAACACCGCAGCCTGTAGCTAACTCGGACGTGGTTTGCGATGGATCCGCTTCCACAATAGCCTTCAATTCTTCATTATCAACTTTGGTCTCCGGCCGTCCACGGGGCTTGTTCTGAGGGTCGAAATTTCCAGAACGAAAACGTTGGAACCAAAAACGCACTGTGTTTTCTTTTGCGGCACCGTCGCCATACACATCATTAATCCTTCGAGCCGTTTCTGCAGCACTGGTGCCACGGTGGAACTCGTACTCGTAAATAACGCGATATTTCAAGTTTTCCATTTTGTAAACTAAGTGACGCAAAGAAAAAAAACAATTGAGGAAAAAACAAATTAATTATAATTTTCGAAACACAAATACTTGAGTAAATAGCTGTATAAATTTTAATTTGGAATTCCTAACCAAACAGAAGATATTTGAGATCAAAGTTGCCAGTACGGCAAAACGCCAATTTCATATGTAAGGACCTAATATTATGCCTTCTATTGTGCTCATCACGGGTTATAAGCATTCATTGCTAACACACGTGACTCACATCCAGAGTATATAACACATATCTCTGATATAAAATTATTCGTATTTCTAACAAAAGTAAGACTTAAGTCAAGTTATGAATGAACTTAAGTGGCGTGGGGGTGGCATCGCCGGATCTTGTAGACAAGATCCCAAAATAGAAAGGGAAGGAACTCGAAGGAGGAGTATTTATTCTCACGCGTTGAATATGTGTATTTTACACGTATTGTTATCGAACAAAAGCACTGAATGACATTTGGAAATGTGGAACTTTTAGTCCCTCTCAGGGGGATTTATTTCCACAGTTCTCGCGCATCTTACAGGGAAATTATTCCCACAAAACATGAAATAAGTATCGCAATTATAATGACTTGCTAAAAGTTTTGTTGGTTGTTATATTTATACGGTATATGGGTAAGTAATGAAATATTGCATTTATGAAATATTGAGGTGCATGGCCGCTGGACTTCCATGCGGAAGGTTTCCAGTTCAAACCCCGAACTATGCTACTCCCCTTCAATGACACATGTATTTTTCCATCTAGTATTCGGTAATATAATGATACATATGACTTCGGTCATATCTATTCTTTCAAATAAAAAAAAGGTAAATAAAAACATGCCGTTGTACACAGGTCGTTTAACTTCAGGTTTGCCATCAGAACCAGTATAGCGGTGTGACCGGTGAGTTTGCTGGTGTGCAATGGCTCACTCGATTAAAAAAACAACTTTACAGCACAACTTGGCTCTCCAACTGAATTGACGTTAGAATGGCGATATATCCTTGACTACGGGGCCCAGAAACTACGAATGAAATAGATCATTTAGAAGAAATCCTCTATTTATGCTGTATTTTCTCTGATGATGGAAGGGTTGCAAGGGAGTACTTCTTCTTCCCAGTGTCATGTCAGGTCCCTCCAACGTTTACAATTGCCTGAGAGAAGGCTATTTTGTCCCTGGCAGCCCGAAAAAGATCCCCAACGTTCCTTATACCAGTCCAATCAAGTATACGAGTATTGCGGAGCCAGGAGATTTACCTCCTGCCAACACCTCTTCGGCCTTCTGTTTTGCCTTGGATAATCAGGTGCAGTAATTTTTACTTTGCTCCTCTAAGTACATGACCCAAATAGGACACCTTTCGGATTTTAATATTATTCACCAACTCTCTATCAACTTTGGCTCTTTGAAGAAACCTCGTGTTGCTGACCATATCCGTCCAGGGTATCCGTAGCATTCTCCGGTGCATACACATTTCGAATGTATCCAGTCAGTTAATACAACCAACTTTGAGAGGGTCCATGATTCCACTACATGTAATAACACTGACCAAACGTAACATTTGACTAACCGCTGTCGAAGTTTAAAGTTTGGATTATCATCGCAGAATAAGCTTCTCATTTTATTAAAAGTCGCACGAGATGATTCAATTCTGCACTTGAATTCGATTTCTGGGTCGAGGTCTTCCACTAAGATACTTCCAAGGTATTTAAATGTTTCCACTCTCTCTATATCAGCACCGTTCAATGTAAGACGTGCTCCTGCGTGATCCTGCCGACCAAACACCGTGAACTTAGTTTTACTCACGTTCATGTTCAGCCCCTGCCTCGCACCGTGGTACTATGTTAAAACATATTAACTCGAACCGTCAGTATCAAAACCTGTTAAGATTTGAAGTACTACTTTAATGTATGAAACGTGGATGTCAAAAAATATTGAAAATAGCTGAATAAATTATGTATAAATGTGTGCAGAATAATACATGGAATGACACTTTATAACAGAATAATACATGGAATGACACTGTATAACAGAATAATACATGGAATGACACTGTATAACAGAATACGGAATGTATTGATTAGGGATCAATGTGTTATATAAGATAAAGATGAGTTTTCAGATGGTTTGGGCATGTAAAATGAACGAATGAAGGATGACTAACAAAACAAATATATAGTGCAAATGTAAGTGGAAGGTGTGGTAGAGGAAGACTTAGGAAACTATCATTGGATATTTAGAAAGAAAGAAATTTAGAAAGTCAGAGAAATCGTATGAATTGTACGAAAAGGTTTATGGATGTTGAAAAAGGAAAAGATGTGTGTCGAGATAGGAAAATCTGGCACTCGGTTCTCTCTGTTTACCCCGACAGGGAATTGGCGTGATGATATGTAAAATATATATGATATAAGTTTACAATAGGTTTGAATAGCTTAATCATTCTTAGATTCAATATTTAGAACTTGGTTAGCCCTTCCCTCCCTGTGATGTGTAACTAGTATACATTGATTTTAAAAACTTTTATATCTCTATAAATATAATAAATACTGGGTTCAGATTTTAGGTATTCCTCCGTAATACATTTACGCATTGAATGAAAAAATAATATTAATAATAGTTAGCACCTATCGGCCATATCAGAGATATTTTGTGAAAATCGGGAATAAATTCACCAATACAATCAAACGTGTGCCAGTGTGTGACGTAGGAATATTTAATCTAAAAAACCGCTATGGGTGAGGAAGCGACGCTATTCACGTCTCACTCTACTTCGGTATACGGGAACGCAAGAAATTGAATCTCAGTTCGCTCGCTTTTCTCGCTTCAGTACCTCGCGGGCTTTCATTTGAGGTGGTCGCTTCGCCCGTTTTGTGAACGTCAGCCGATGTTTATTTTCATGGTTTCAACAATTACGATTTAATTATTATCACTTTTGACTTCAAATTTAATTAATTTAAGCGATTGCCTATGAATATTCTTAATTTTCCGATTTTAAATCTCTCATTTTTACATGTGTATTGAATACGCAGCACCGGAATGCGTTGATTTTTTTTAGTACAGTAAGGGAAAGGTTAACCAGAATGATATTTATTACGACTGAAGAAAAATACAAACTGAAATCTTTAAAAAAAATCGAGTTTTAATGAGAACCGAATCCGAAATCTCCGTGTTAGAAGACAAACGTCTGTCTAAGACCACGGAGATCGTCAACCTCAAGAACGCTCCTACTCGGGATTTGAACCCACTGGTATTGACAAATTAAAAATATTACATAATAAATATATACACTTCGAGGGTAATGAAACGAAGGTGATGGTTCCGGTGCTTTGTATTCAATACACATCAAGTGTATTGAATACACAGCACCGGAATGCGCGGATTTTTTTCGCACAGGAAGGGAAAAGTTGCTCGCTTATATATTCTTTAAAGTTAAGACATTAACGTTGTGTGGGTTTAAAGACATTGTTATTTGTTTTATCAAACACTGTTTATTCCACTTTATGTAACGGTATAAACTTACCGGTTTCAAGATTTTCGCCTAATCATCAGGAGAGCATAAACAAGATTTATTTGATGATGTGGTGAAAGCCTTAAAACCGGTATGGAAAAAAATGTGATAGTGATCAAGGTTTTGATGGAGAATCACTAGCATTTTTTAACAAGATGGATACAGAAAATATAGAGATCCATCATACCCAAGTATTTGGTGCTATTTTGCGTATGAATTTAGCCTAAAAATACGAAATTACTTTCCGGGTAACCTATTAAATATAATGACACAATTTCATTGAAATTGTCCGTCACTGAGTTACGGCTAAACTAAATTAATAGTAAAATTCACCGATTTCGTTTCATACATATTTTATATCATCATTTAACAATAACAAGAATTTACCATAATTCAATTGAATTTTAATTAATTTTCTTCATATCAGAATTCACAAAAAAAATATTCAATACTGCGTACCACGTAACAAAACCGTTTGTTTTTAGAAGTTGCTCATCCCGTTAAGGCTTTTTAAAGGAAAGGCCTCAATTTAGAGAAAGGCTTAAATTTATACAGTAAAACAATTAAACTTAAATGAAAAAAAATACATCCAACTCGCCGCAAATTTATTTCTTAATGAAAATAACTAATTCCATTCCTCTTCGTTCCAATGAAAGATATTTCATTTAATTCTCCATTCCTTTCAATTCCACATTCTTCATTCCACAATTTGAGCTATCCGCAGTTAGTATCCAAGTTTCGTCTTGTTTCTTTGCAGATACAAAGTCAATAAAATAAATTAGTTTTCAATAAAATTTAATTAATTGTCGAGGGGGGTGAAATGGCGGGTGGAACACCCTGTTGATTTTACTGTTTCATCCCCTCTTGACTTAAGAGAAGCCTACCACACCTTTGAAGATAATTGTTTCCGTTCGGAATTTATTTTCATTACGGTAATAATATTAAAATGACAATTTATATAAATAAATAAATATTAGGTTTATTGACAGCAACATAGTATGTACAAGATCACACCTGAATTACACTTCTAAAACACATAAATTGCAGACAATACATCAGACACAGAAGCTATCAAAAGGTCTGGGCTCATCTAATAGCATCCCCTCGGCCAAAATACACCCCACCAATATAGGGCGAACCCAGCCACGGGGACACCAGATGTTTTTCAGCCCACACCCTTAAACACGTAGAAACAGGAATATATACAAAAAATAAACACAGAAAATAAATATAGTAGATGACAAAAAAAGAAAAAAAGAAAAAAATACATTCAAGAGAGAGTACACCAAAAGGTCCGGGCTCATCCCACAAACATTCCCACGGCCGAGATACACCCCACCAATGTAGGGCGAGCCCGACCGCAACGGCATCATGGCACTATTTAGTCAGCAGTTTCTACTCAAAGGCATCGAACCTACTTTGAATTAAAAATAAAATTATTTGAGTGTACATATGTGAAGGTGGAAGCAGCGATTATTAGATTATCGCTCAGTCCTTGGCATGCTTTAAGAAGCGACTGAAAAAACTCTTAATTTCTAGTCAGTAAAATAACGTGTTTAATTCCTGTTTTTTTCCCTTTCCTCTCCACCATCCCTTCTTTTTCCTTTGATTGATGATATCTCACTTTATATAAAAACTAATGTTCGGGTGATTGTCCGTCTTTATGGAGTTTGTGAGCATATACTCACGTATGTGTTCATGGATTTCGTGAGGATGGATAGTCATTTGAATGATTTATGCGACCATGTAACTTGCTTAATTTACTTATATCTGGTTGGTTGGAAGAGATTGCCCCCTGGCAATAAACCCGCCAGATTGGATTTGTAATAAAAGTGTTAAATAAATAAATATCTTTCGTCTCTTTAACATCTACACATACATACCGTCACGACATCTTCCTGTTGAGGTGAGCAGAGAGGTCAGAAAGCCAGACTTTCTTATCTCACCACACATCATTTAACTCTTCTTCATTCATATATCTTCTCAGACAATAATATATCTTCTCATATTTCGTAAGTATATATTTTATTCATTCGTTTTTTATGCCTAAACCAACTCTCTTTTGCTCTTCATTTTCATACATTTTAAATTAAGTTCCTTCGATGTCTCTGTTTTTTTTAAATTTCCTTATTTCAAAATATCATGAACTTGATCCACCCATACTTTCTTTAGTCTTCCTTTACCACGCCTTCCACTCACATATGCGTTGTATATTTGTTTTATCAGTTTATCTTAATTCATTCCTTTACATGGCCAAACCATCTGATTGTATTTTTACTTACTTTACTTAATACATCAATATTAAGTTCATATTCATTCCAAACCACTTCATTTCGTATTCTGTTATATGTTGCCATCCCACTTGTTTTTTTTATTGCACGTATTTATTGAGCTGTGATGCATTTATTGATCAGTGATGATAAATGACTACAGCATTTATTGAGCAGTTATGATAAATCGTGCCGTTCTAAAATAGTAGCTGGAAGAGATCGCCACCTGGCAATAACCCCACCAGATTGTGTTTTGCAATAAAAGGGTTGAATACAATATTGTAAATAGATTAATTACAAAACTTTCCCTCGTCTGCACATGTTAAAAACTTACCTTGTAAATCCTCTGACATTTGATAGAGACATATTCGGCTTTAGGTGGAGTATAGTGTAACGTGTAATGTTCATATATATGGTAATTATAAATGATAAGACTCTCAAAAAGATTGTTTATAAGTTATTCCTGAAGTTGCACATACCACTAATTCAAACATCTCTAACACTTAAAGTAAAACATTCTACGCCATAAGACCAACGATGGTAAAAACCCTGTCAGAATATTCCACCCTATTGGATCAGTTTGAATCATTAAATTTACTTTCGACGTCAATGTTCTACTCTTCTTTGAGATAACATCTCTCAGACACAGATCAATAAGATAAAATAGAGACATTCCATTAAGGGACTTGAATTCAAAGAAAAAAGGTTTAAAATTATCGCGTTCGCGATATTTGAGCCAGTGTGGAAGTTTTAAAAGAAGAATACGACAGAAAGATAATGATCGTAATGTTAAAGAAAAGAAAAACCAAGATAACTTTGATAAGAAAAAAATTTAAAAAATTAAAAAAAAACATTTATTTTTGTAATACGAGTTTACGTTTTTTTTATTTCTGTTATCTGGGCAGTATGTCAACATGTAATGGATAGATTTAAAGGGATATTGAAAGAAAGGCATTGGCAGGGACAAGGTGAACGGAGCATTTATTGTATTATAATATAAAACAACGCTCAATATTATAAGTACTTAAAATGACAATACACAACAATGCCCTTGGCATACCTTGTTGTATAAAAGTAAAACATGAACTTGACATTAGTAAAATAACATACATTTATAGCTTAACCCTTTCGTGGCTGGTGGGAATACGGTTTCCCACTTTTGAAATTGCTCTAAAAAGATCAGTAGGAATTACGTTTTCCAAGTTTATTCACTCCTGCCATCTAGCGTCATTATTGGGTATTACGATAAAACGTTTACCTACTTTATCGGTTGATCTTGTAACTGGCAGTTGAATTCTAAATAACTCGTGTTGTTTTGTTTGGAGTGTCATGCGTCAGATACGTTGATTTTGTGACAAAACTTGAAAATTTTGACGATTGATTTGAGTTCTATAGACATTTTTTCCACTGTATGATATAAACATAGCTGGTGGTTTGATCTGAATTTCAAGGTAAGTCATATTTAATAAGTGGGAAGCGGTCTTCCGACGAAGCTAAATAAAGGTTATGTTTCAAGATATGTGATGAATGTGTTTTCTTGTAGATGGCTTATAAACGGAATTTGAATAACCCCAACCACATGGAAAAAGCGATGGAGTTTTTATTTTCACTTCCCGATGTTGACGAAATGTCAGACATAGAAATTGACGATGGTGCACAAGAGGAATTGGATGCACTTGATAACGTGACAATTTCGCAACCGGATATATCGATGAATGTAGAAGATGATTAATTATAATGTTCATTTTAATGTTTTTTTACTTAAAATAAATTATATTCTTAAAAAAAAAAGTTTATCTTTCTTACGCACGCTGAGTATTCTACCAAGTATCAGTGGGAAGTATATATCCCATTAGTTTTTTTACAAGTTCCGATCGATTTTTTTTTAATATTTTTTTTCCATATTTCTTTATAAATATAAATTACTAATAGATGCGGAAAAAAAAAAAAATCTAAAGAAAATAAAATGCATTAAAATCACCACACCGTTCCCCTTTCGATACGATACGCAGAAAAGACAGATCTCTACGCTTTCTATTCATACACACGTCTTCGCCTCATCCATCCTCAGTTAAAATTTCTCCAACTATGTGCGTTCACTATTTCCTCCGTCTATCGCTTCCTCGCAATTCATTAATTTCACACTTCCTCGCTATCTAAAAATTTGGCGGGCTTATAGCTATATGGCAATATCTCCCAACCAACCTGAAAAAATTAAATAAAGGAACCGAAAAAATGCAATAAAAAAATATTTACTTATTATTTATATGTGCCAAATTAATAAACAATATTAATAATAAAAATTAGATATCATCAAACAAAAAAAATAAGGGATAGGGGAGAGATAAATGATATTGTAGTGGCAGGGAGCAAGGTAAACGGAACAATTAATGTTATATATAACAACAACGCAATATCAAAAGTAACAAAAATTACGATACATTATATTGTATCGGTGCCCAGCTTGATGGAAGTGAATCTTGGACTTGGCAAAATGGAGATAAGAATAAGATTAATGCTGTGGAGATAGTACCCGGTGGTAAGTAATACACATCGGGCTTAAGAAAGAGACTGTCGGCCATGATCGGCTTATTTCGACTTTGTAGAGCGTCGTCTCTGTCGCACGATGCGCTAACAATCTCGCGACGGAACACGTGTATAAATAACAGAGACGACGCTCTACAAAGCCGAAGTGAGCCGATTATGGTCAAAAGTCTCTTTCTTAAGCCCGATGTGTATTACTTACCGCCGGGCAGTGCGTGCACTAAGGATAATTTTATGCTATCAATGTATGAAAGAAGGCGGAATGAAGACGTCAGAAATGAAAAGAAGACATTAGATATAAAAACATAGATGGGTAAAGGAAGATAAGGAAAGATTTACCCATATCCATACACTTGATTTTCTTACAATTAAACTTTCCGCAGTTAAATTTTCTCCATCAATTTTCTTTGGTTCTTTCCTAAGTCTACCTTTTCCTTCTTATTGGTTTTATTAATCTAAATCAAAAATAAATCTTACTTTTATCTCTTTTATTTTCAGGTAAGATGTCGTTTTGTACCCAATATTAAAAGCCTGGTTTGGTAAGTTTATTTTTTTTAATAATACTCAACCCTTTAAAATTAGAGGTACTTAATAATTTTACCATTCAAATCTTCGCAATAAATTAAATGTGAAGTAAGATCAAATGAAATATGTAGAATAAAGGATATCACTCTTTAATTTAACATCTAATAAACAAACGAGGAATTGACAATATCCAAATAGCCTGAGAAGACTAACAGCCTGTACGGCACAAGCACAAAGAACTGTAACTAAGGTGGATGGCTGTTGTGCAATGCTCGGAGGCGTAGATCGGTGAAAAGGTAGCAGGGTGAAGAGATTCCTCTTAGGCAAGTACTAGATGATCGCAAGTAAAACACAGTAGGCAGAGTGAACTGAGAAGTTTAATTTATTTGGTTTTTTCGCTTCTTATGTAAGGTCAATCGCTCATCGCAAGTGCCTGTTTTCACCTCTGCTTGCCGTCACAACTCGCGAAATGTCACAATTTTCGGAATCTGTGCGCTTGCAGAGGCCGGCCGGCTTGCGATATAGTCTCGCGGTGACCGTGCATAAGGTACATTTACGTTGCGGTCGCGACACCGCACGGACCCCAACAAACATATATGTTATCATATTTTACATACAAATTATCAAGTAACATCAAATAAATACTCATACAAATGTTATACATCAAAACAAACCATGAATTTACAAATCAAACCAATCAATTATATGTTGTATGATGACGCATACGTCCGATACACAGCCATTGAAGATATGCTTGTTGAGCAAATGATCGCGCTGTTCTCCTACAAGAGTAGGCAAAGAGGGCATAACGCAAGACTTTTTGTTCGAGACACACATATTTCGCCTTTTCAACATCCATAAATCTTATAATAACGCTTCTCTGATTTCTTTGGACACTAATTTACATTTCTTCTCTCAAAATATCATTCTCTCGGTCTAACCTACTTTGGGTTTAATTTATTTTCTTTTTATTTAACACTTTTATCGCAAATACAATCTGGCGGGCTTATTGCCAGGCGGTAAATTAAGTAAAAAACTAAACCAGACAAACGTAAATTAATCAAGTTACATGGTCGCATAAATCATTCAAATTACTATTCATTCCCACGAAATCTATGAACACATACATGAGCATATGCCCACAAACTCCACAAAGCCGGACAATCACCCGAACATTCCTTTTCATATAAAGTGAGATATCATCAATCAAAGGAAAAGGAAGGGATGGTGGAGAGAAAATGAAAAAAAAAATCAGGAATGAAACACGAAAAGATACTTGTCAAAAACAAAAAATATTGCGCTCGGTCCTTTGTGCCTACTCCAATAGGGAAACGTCGTGATAGCCAGAATTTTGTCTGCAGCCGTGATCTAACCAATTTTCAACCGATTGTTAATTATTAAATAACTCAGTCACAAACTCTCAACTTGCTAAATAGTGACTTAATTACGTGTCATGAGATTGACCCTCATGTAAGATTATTGTTAAAACTATATAAAGTTAGGTTAGTTCTCCACCTGTATATCACGGGGAATGCGTAACGTCTTTTCAATTGAAGAGGCACCAAGTTGAACTCTGAAGAATTCTCTTATAAAATGATCTAAGTAAAAAACACGTATCTCTGGTACTACCAGTGCCGTATTTGTGAAGGTGGCGCCCCAAGGCAGTTTGCTACTTGCACCCCCAACCCCCAAAACCGTTGTTAAAAAAATGCTTCCCGTTTCGGATGATGACATTGGATGATGATGTATTTCACGTCATATACAAACCACTCCAGTTTACATCTTGTATTCTTCTCTGCAAATGTATCTACGATGTCATTGAAATATCTCTGACTCTATTGATAATGCGTTTAGTCTGTTTTGTTTAAATACGTTCTTAATCGTTTCAATAATGAAAAAAATTGTACCACGGAACAGTTTGTTAATGGTGTGCATCTTCTTCTTCCCAGTGTCATGTCAGGTCCCCCTCACGTTAAATATCACCGGAGAGTATGCATATTTGTCTCCGGCAGTCCGTAAAAGATCCCCAACGCTCATTATACCAGTCCTATCACGTATATTGCGAAGCCAGGAGATTTGCCTTCCTGCCAACACCTCTTCGACCTTCTATTTTGCCTTGGATGATCAGGTGCAGTAATTTATACTTTGCTCCTCTAAGTACATGACCCAAATAGAACACCTTTCGGATTTTAATATTAATCAGCAAATCTCTATCAACTTTGGCTCAATGGCGTGCATAATAATATAATATAAATACATATTTGGGTACACAGTATGCTAAGTTGTTTCATTGAACAGTCGTGATTACTATTAGACTTTAAATATGAACTGAAGTTTATTCATTTTACCATAATATGTAACATTAATAAGTGTTTCCAAAAGTAGGTGATGGCATCCCCTGGAAGGCGCTGGAACCTTTCAGGAGGGTGATAGTAGCATCGGGTGCAATTGAAAGGCGTCGAGTGAAAAAAAAAGAGATGGTAGAAGCATAAAGAAAGAAAAAAATATAAGATAATTTTGAAACACCGTTCGTACATGTTTCATATGTCATATAATTCGAACATGTTTCATATGTCAATAAATTTATCAAATATATCTAATGCTGAGCAAAGATTGAATCTGAACAAAAAATATATCTAATGCTGAACAAAGATTGAATCTGAACAAAAAATATATCTAATGCTGAGCAAAGATTGAATCTGAACAAAGATTATATCTAATGTTGAGCAAAGATTAAAACCCAGTCTAATAGTTTCATTAGCATTTAAATTTGTTAAAAAAGCAGTAGTTATAATAAATTACAGTCATTGTTTTAAAATTATTTCATAATTATATGTATATTTAAGTTCAATATATGTTATGTATGTATACCACAAAATATAACCTAACTTCACCAAGCAGATTTACGTAATTGTCGATGACTTATTTTATAGAGGTAAAGAACTCAGATTTGTTTTTAGTGGAATAACGAATACATAGAACAAATATCGGATTTTTTGAGAATTTTGTGGAAATTTTATGGATAGATATTGAGATATAGAAAACACATGGCCTCATTAGTAGAACGAGATGCAAGTTGCTTTATAGAATTAAAACCTTCAAACATGTTGATGCAGGGTTACTCAACTCCAGAGGCCAAGTATTGTCCTTAATGTTTTGTTTATATTCATAAAGGAGAGCACAAAGTTAGTAGCTTTTCTAAATATTTTTGTGATATTCTGGCGAATACTATATATACTTATATTAAAAATATCTAAATTGTCGCAAAACTCGTTTCCAAGTCTTTGGATACGAATTATAGAGGAGTTGATTTTATAATTAGTATATAACGTGTATAACGTGAGTAAAAATATAGATACATAAAAAACACAAGTGTGTCACTGCATCTTTCTGTTTATCCATTTAAATAGGTAGATTTCCAGGGGGCATTCAGTAACATTTTTTCTGTTTTTTTTGCCTGTTTAAGAATCTTTGGGCGCCTCCTTTGACTTGACGTCCCTAGATAGGTATGTTAGCAAATGCGCCTCTGAGTGTAATATCTGGCTCCTCCTATTACCCCATGGAATGCCTACAATGATATGTTTCCCATTATACTCGCGTGTTTTTCCCCATATTCTATTAAATTCCTTCAAAGATTTCTTGCGTGGAAATTCTTTACTATATTGAGCGAAATATCGTTTTCGCTACAAAAAAACACTGTAAAATTTTCCCTCGAAAGAAGCTTGAAAATTTCTGATTACATTTCATGCTGAATAGGGTTGCCAACCTAACTAACATTTTTTTTCCCGTCATAGTTATAAGAAAAACACTGTAGAGAGAAATAATATATTTCAGAAAATCTAGGATGGGTCGTGTGGCGTTTTAAATATCGTGTCTCAAAGGGATGGGGTAAAACCTTTTTTTTTACAAATCGAATTGCTTTTTTTATAAATCGAAAAATTATTTTTCTCTTAACAGACGTTTTAATTCCCAATTTTCATTATACTGACTTTCTAATGTATTGTATGATTTGTATATATCTTTAAATAGGCCAAGATCCCCAATGAATTGATACTAATTACGAACATTTCATTTTAGGTATAAAATAATCGAAACTCCAATTATCGAATACCCTATCCCTAGCCAATGCAGACTAACGTAGTGACTTTTGACAAACGTCACCAAATATTATTTGATTTTAACAAACTGACACATTTTTGCTAATTTGTAACAAGATGTATTAATTTGTCATTATTTTTAGTTTTATGTAATGTATAATATTGACCTAAATAACTTGCTTTTTATTAGAGGCTTATATTAAAGTTGATAAAATAATTAAAATTACTGAATGTCGTTACAAGGTTGTATTCGGGCAAATTTGTCAACTGTCAAAAGACCCATCATAAATTTCCTAAATATAACCAAACGCATGTAAAAACTGGAAGTGAATGGTGCGTGTGAGATTGGTAGACCGATGAAAACGTAATTGACACATGTGAATGCGATACAATGGAAGAAGATGCATAACGATAGGAATAAATGTTATTTAATTTATCAACGGTTTCAACTTTAACTTTGTGAAACTCCATATTAGAATAATAAACAATAAATTACTATTATTCCATTAATTTCATGAATCTCCGCTATGTGTGTTTCCATCTCTTATTCTGAGGCATTCTACAATAACAATTAATTCTACTCGAATATGAAAACTATATTTTCAATTCGTTCTCAAATGGAAAACAAGTGGACTCAATTTACACAGATTTCAGTAAAGCATTTGACAAAGTATCACATAATATACTATTAAGTAAACTAAAAGCTTTAGGAATAGTTAGCCCGCTCTTAGACTGGATCGAAAGCTACATTAAAAACCGAATACTTACTGTCAAAATCGATAGTTGTCTTTCATATCCCTTCACAGCTACAAGCGGTGTACCCCAAGGATCGCATCTAGGACCAATATTATTTCTCCTATTCGTTAATGATATAGTTGACACACTTAGTGACGTAGAAATTTTACTTTTTGCTGATGATTTAAAAATGTTCAAAGTCATAAATAATACTGCTGATTGCCTTAAATTACAAGAAAACTTAAATAAATTACAACAATGGTGTACCACAAATAAACTGCACTTAAACCTGAGTAAATGTGAGTCCATTAGTTTTTATAGAAATAAAAATCCAATTAATCAAGAGTATTCGCTAAATCAATATATATTAAAACGTGTATCTTCTATAAGGGACTTAGGAATTATATTTGATGAAAAACTCTCATTTATAGAACATGTGAACAAAATCACTCGGGAGAGTTCAAAAATCTTGGGATTTGTACTAAGAACTGTCCAACATTTCTCGGATTTACGAACATTAAAACTGCTGTACTGCTCTTTAGTACGTAGTCGCCTTGACTACAACTCACCAATATGGTCTCCTCATTACGCCGCCCATGCACTAACTTTAGAACGTGTGCAAAACAAATTTCTAAGATTCATAAACTTTAAACTTGGAATACCGCATGAAGAAAGAAATTATCCCAACTTATTAAATGCAGTGAAACTCTTGAAGCTGTGTGACAGAAGAAAAACAGCCGATATAGTACTGCTATACAAAATCATTCACTCAGTGATTGATGCACCTCACTTACTCGCGAGCATTTCATTTCGTATTCCCACTAGATCCACAAGACAGCTCAATCCCTTTTATACCGAAAATTGTTATACTAACTATAAAATCAACTCCTCTATAATTCGTATGCAAAGACTTGGAAACGAGTTTTGCAACAATTTAGATATTTTTAATATAAGTATATATAGTATTCGCCAGAATATTACAACAATATTTAGAAATAGCTACTAACTCTGTGCTCTCCTTTATTAATATAAATACCAAATATTAAGGACAATATTTTGCCTCTGGAGTTGAGTAACCCTGCATCAACATATGTGAACCTTTTAATTCTGCAAAGCAACTTGCATCTCGTTCCACTAATGAGGCCATGTGTTTTCTATATCTCAATATATATCCATAAAATTCCCACAAAATTCTCAAAGGTTATTAAATAATTTTAAAACGATGACTTTAATTTATTCTACTGCTTTTTGTATCTTCATGTTAGTTTAAGATAAAGTTGTATTATTTGTCAATAATTTTAAGTACTTGTATAACCTGTCACATGTTCATTTGTATATAAAGACACTGTTGTGTCGTTTATAAAAATAAAATAAAAATAAAAATAAAACTTAACGTATCCAAGATAAACTGGTTGGTTCGGATAAATTTTTGTACATCAACAACCCAGCCAGATGTGGCATGTGAAACCATATATATTTTTTATTTTATTTATTTATTTTACACATGACAAGAAATAAACATAATTTGCGAAAAAACAACAGGTAATTTAATTTTGACACACAATTTTAATGGTTCTGTGTTTGTTACCTTTCATTTGTCGTGTCCCCAATAAACTAGGCTTTTGCCTGTATGTCACTGACGACATATAGCATGAAAAAATAAATCGATACATCTTTCCGATTTTTTATTTTATAAAACCCCGTTGCACATTCTCATCAACCTGACAAACAGTGACACTCAATTACATATGTATACATCACGCGAAATCAAACTCCTCACAGTTCATCACTCCAGACAGACAAAAATAATAAATAAATAACTCTCGATTGTTAAATAATAAGAAATCGTTATTTCACAAATTGTATTAATCCTCGCTACATGTGTTACTTACTCCTATTCCGATGCTCTCTTCAGATTAAATAATCAGATCTCTTAATAAACGCATTGATGGAACAATTCAATCATACAAAATTTTCCTCTGTAAAATCTCAAATATATATTCCACTGTTACGTGAGTCTACTGAAAACTAAATTTCAGTAAACTTTGTAATGTATGTTATATGATCATACATATGATATATATCAAACTTAAATACCATCTCAAATAGTGACTGAAAAAACTTAATTTTTAGTCAGTAAAGAAACGTGTTTCATTCCTTATTTTTCTTTTCCTTTCCTCTCGACCATCACTTATTTTCCTTTTGATTGATGATATCTCACTTTATATGAAAAATAATATTCGGGTGATTGTCCGTCTTTGTGGGGTTCGTGGGCATGTGCTAACGTATATGTTTATGGATTTCGTGGGGATGGATAGTCATTTGAATGATTTATGCGACCACGTAACTTGTTTCATTTACTTTTGTCTGGTTGGTTGGAAGAGATTGGAAATAAACCCGCTAGATTTGATTTGCAATAAAAGTGTTAAATAAATAAATACTCATGTACTCGTACATAATTTAGATTCAAACAATTATTTTTTTAATTATCACCCCTGAAGTTTTATTGTACCTTAAAGTAAGTGAGAGATAAATTTTATCAATAATTTTAAGTATTCTAAATAACTTATCTTATGCGGTATTACTTTTATGATAAATTATATTGCGTATTTTATAGAACAAACTCTCAAGTTTGAAATCAATCCGATCGTAGTAACACTTAAGCCAGTGTGTCTTTTTTTTTAACATTTTGTTTGAAATAATTATTTTTTAACTACCCACAAGAATACCAAATGTGAAATTGTGCAACCCCTATTGTCATCCCCTGATATTAAAACATATTAAAGAGATTCTTTAAAATATCTTGACATGATGCGAGCTGACGGGGATGGGGAAATGGTATTTTGTTATTTTAAGTACCTCTATTTAAAAGCTTAGCCTAGGGTGACCTTCAATTCTCTATTTTTTTAATTTATTTTAATGATTGCTCTAGTCTGAAACATGTTGCTACGGAGAGGAGAAAATCTTAAAGTCAATCTCACCTTCATCGAATGAATTTATTCTTCCGAATTGATTCAATAGGGTGGGGGATTTTTTATTTATTTCAACGGTAAAACTACCTTTTTGATACGATTATGAAAACAACATGTAGAATTTAAAATTTACATATAATCAGCGTTAAAACAATAGAAAGAACAAGTCTAACAACACAACGAAGTAAATCCATACGACTCAATCAATACATTCCGGTAAAATCTACTTTTGACTTCACCTGTAAGTAGCCAAAGCCATATGAGGTGCATGGCCGTGCGGTAACGCACTGGACTTCCGTGCGGAAGGTTGCCGGTTCGAACCCCACGCTATGCTTCTCTCCTCGAATGACACAGGTATTTTATCCGCCTAGTATTAGGAGATTTTTTTTAATTCACTTTCCACGGATTTCTCCTGTTACACAAAGAAGGTCTGCTTCTAGCGTTAGCTTAGTCGTAAGGAAGAATATCAGCCAGGATTCTTCTCATACTGCTAGGCGGTACCGAGAATATATCAACAGTGTCATTCAGTTGGTTCAATATCTCTATACCACGCGTGACTGCGTGTGTTTAGCCATGATATTCGTCCTGTAAGTTGGTATGTAGAACAGAGGGTGATTCTTTGCACGACTATATTTATTAGGTTCATATAAACTTAGTGCTTCTAGAATCGCGGGACAGTTAAAGCAACCTTGAAAAACCTTAAGTAGGAATATCGCAATGGATTCTTGCCTTCTTGTTTCGAGGCTTCTATAGTTACACACCGTGAGAAGCTCGACATGGTGAGCATATTTTGGATAATCGCCCTTTGTTCTGTACCATAGATATCTGAGGATTTTTTCTTTCAATTTGTTCTACATTGTTTTTATATTTGAGCTAATGAGGAGCCCACACTGTAGATGCATGTTCTAATTTGGTTCTAATTAGATAATTTTATAAGTTTCGAAATAAGTATACATGTGACTTCGGTCATATATATGCTTTAAAAAAAACCTACTAATGTGCTCCAATCTTCCAACTTCAGGTATAACATTGGATCCAGTACAGCGGTGTAGCTAGTGATTTTGCTGGTGTATAACGGCTCACTCAATTGAAAACCAACTCCACAGCCCAGCTTTGCTTTCCAACTGAATTGACGTTGGAATGATTAGAGGATCCTCGACTACGAGGCCCAGAAATTACAACAACGAGTCAAAGCTATTTGAAAATCCATACAATACCCATATTGATAACCCAATATTTGCAATTCTATTATGCAACAGTTGTACAAATAATAAGTTGTAAACACTTTACTATGGAACAAAACACAATGCCGAGTAGGCCTACAAGGAACGTGTAACAAGAAAAGCTGAGTTAGACAGACCTGAAATTTTGAAATTCAAGATAATCTTGAAGAATTTTGTAAGGTCTAACATTTTTGGCTTCATCACATTCAACAACAGATCATAGTCCAACTCTGTTATGAGTGGACTTTTTTTCTACTTTTGCCGTTGCTAGTCCCAAAGTGTGAAATGGTATATATCTGTCTAAGTTCCAAAGCATAAATGTCGTGTTCAGATTAAATTTAAAAATAACTTAAAGACAACTCTTTCTTGGGAGTCTTATCAAAACGTATGATTTTATAGGAATTACATACAATGGCGTGCCGACTTCAATAAAAGTAAAGGTAGGAAAACCATTTGGACAGTCGATCGGAGCGTGGTTGTTATTGCGACAGGATTTTGAGTACTTGGGCTTTCAGGATGAATGACGAGTGGAAAGGATTTATGTGAGCTCGTGAGTGTGGGTCTCTTCTTGTTGTTTTAATTTTGGTTGTTTTTGTATTTGTGTTTCTGTGTGTTTTTCTTTTTTTCTTCTTTTTTTTTGTTTTGAATTTGTTTTGATTTTTATTCTTATGATTGTGTGCGGTATATTGTGGGATGAATATTTTTGGTCTTTCTGGAGTGATAATGTGTGAGGAGTTGAGTTTCGCAAGATGTTTCCAGTTGTAGTTGAGTGTCACTGTTTGTCAGATTGATGAGAGCGTGCAACGGGGTTTTTTGTGTTATCAAAAATCGGAAAGAAGTATCGATTTATTTTTTCATGCTAAATACCCTCAGTGAGATACAGGCAAAAGCCTAGTTTACTGGAGATACGACAGATGAAAGGCAACAAACCCAGATCCATTAAAATTATATGTCCAAATCAAATTAACTGTTGTTTTTTTCTCAAATTGTGTATATTTCTTGTCATGTGTAATAATAATAATAAATAATAATAATAAATATAGTACACACTATACTCCACCCTAAACTGAATGTGTTTCTTTCATGTATCTGAGGAGCACAAACATGACTTGTTTGTGCTCCCCTGAAGATGAGGTGAAAGCCTTGAAACCGGTTATACCACTACAAAAAAGTGGAATAAACAGTGTTTGATAAAAATAAATTACAAAATAAAAAATTGTTTCATCTTCAAAATAACGCCGAAACCTCATATAAGCAACACGACCAAGAAGAGAGGCTTTTTTAAATCTATTTTCCGTGATTATTTTTCGCACAAGTGTTTTAAAATTTTATCTTATATAATTGGTTTTCTCGTATATAATTTCAGAGTCACCCTACCTAATACCCTGAAAGTTTCAATAACGAAAGAAGGAAGACGTTTTTATGTGGTTAATGATTCACTAAGAATTGTTATTAAGATGATATTAGAGGAATATATTCGGGGGAAAGTCAAAACTTTATTATCATTACAGCAAAAAAATATTTTTTCTTCTCGATGAGCGATCCGCCGGGTTTCAGGAATCTTTTACCGAGGATTACTTGCCTCTAAGTTGGTATAACTTTATTTCTCTTACAGTTTTTTTTTATTATTTTTCTACGTTCTGTTTTTCTAGAAAACTTGTTTTTCTTTATTAACGTGGGTCAATATTTTCGATTGTGGTTATCATTAATTTCGCTTATTTTTTACCGAATCATGAAAAAGGTTTTTTTCTCGAATACGTTATTTTTTCAGCAATACTGAAAGAGAAATGTATATAAAAATCATTCAATTATTCATATGGTACCAACAAATCAAAATTGCTGATCTGAACATATTGAAAAGCATGGCCAGAAGACAACTTTGTCTTTCGTCTTATTGATAGACCCTTTTGGTTAATAGTAATTGGAACACGCTTAGGACTCGCGGTTCGTCAACGCACGTGTTGAAAATACTACACCGTAAATGAAGAGGCAAAAAACTCGCATATGTCTAACAAGTCTAAATACTACACCGTAAATGCAGAGGCAAAAAAAAAGTTTGCCGGACTGGCAAAAAAGTTATTATGGTGGCCTTCTATTTTTCGAGTGTCATCGGAAACTGAACCCGTAACCCACATATGGACTAAAACGTAATCGTGTCAATTGAAAGAAAAAGCAATAAATCGCATGGCTTAAATACATGATGTCACTAAGATGAAAAAAATAGTATATAGAGATTTTATTTATTTAACACTTGTTGTAAATACAATCTGACGGGCTTATTTCCAGGCGGCAATCTCTCCCAACCAACCCAATAAAAGTAAATGAAGCAAGTTACGTGGTCGCATAAATCTTTCAAATTACTATCCATCCCCACGAAATCCAAATCTGATGACTTTGAATATGTTGAGAGAATGACTTAACGAATATTTTAATAAGATATATACAGTATACGAAGAAATGCTGACTGAAGAAAACATGACAGGATCAAGTAAATATCAGTCTTAACTTTACTTTCTTCCCTACTCACTATATTCCATAAAGGTAGGAAAACCATTTAGATAGTCGATCGGAGCGTGGTTGTTACTGCGACAGGATTTTGAGTACTTGGGCTTTCAGGATGAATGACGAGTGGAAAAGATTTGTGTGGGCTCGTGAGTGTGGGGTGGGTTTCTTCTTGTTTTAATTTTGGTTGTTTTTGTATTTGTGTTTCTGTATATTTTTGTTTTAATTTTTATTTTTATTCTTATGATTGTGTGCGGTATATTGTGGGATGAATATTTTTGGTCTTTCTGGAGTGATGATATGTGAGGAGTTTAATTTCGCATGATGTTTCCAGTTGTAGTTGAGTGTCACAGTTTGTCAGGTTGATGAGAACGTGCAACGGGGTTTTCGTTTTTGTGTAATCAAAAATCGGAAAGAAGTATCGATTTATTTTTTCATGCTAAATATCCTTAGTGTGATTCAGGCAAAAGCCTAGTTTACTGGGGATACGACAAATGAAAAGCAACAAACCAAGATCCATAAAAATTATTTGTACAAATTAAATTACCTGTAGTTTTTTCGCAAATTCTGTATATTTCTTGTCATGTGTAATAATAAATACATAAATAAAATATTCTGTCATACACTGTTGAAACATGTTTTCTTATTAGTGCACTCAGTTCTACAACATTTATTTTGTTGTTTTCAGTATTTATCTACCTCCACTTCTACTTCATTAATTTCCACTCTCATACATCAAAATTAGCGCTAAAACACTATAATGAACTGTCATATTAGCAGGTTTTGACACTCTCCAATTCGAGTATAATATAAAATATATTTTATCCCTATCCCCTATCTTTTCCACCATCCCTTATTTTTCTTTTGATTGATAATATCTCATAATTATCTTTGTTATATACATTGCTTATGGATTTTTTCAGGTAAATAATCATTTGAATATTTTTTGAGATTATGTGACTTCCTTTATTTACCTATGTCAAGTAAGAAACTCGCCAGGTTGTTTCACAATGAAGTATTGTGTAGAAGTATCAATAAAAAGCCTTCCAAAAAGGAATGATTCCTACCATTTCTGAATATAGTTTTTACTCCTGATTAACTAAGAACCAATACAATAACCATTCCAATTACTGAATATGGTACATAGTTTATACTAAGGAACACACCTGTTCCTTTCCAGGTGGGTTCCGACTGACGCGCTCTGTTCCATCATGACAGCTGTCACAGCCAGCATTACATCACCTGCCGGAATTTTATCTTCACAGGAATTTCATTTAGAGCCAGCAAGATAAATGGAAAGATGTCTACGGGCAGGGGTGCTACAATACCAACTGTATTTATATGTAACCTTATTCGATCAATTCCTTTCTGGAATATTATCTTCTGCGTTGTATCACTTTTGACATTCTGTTTTCCGTAGAGCTTGTCGTAAAAGCAAGTCCACAGCACTGTTAATTAGAGTTCTTAAGCGCATAGATAATCTACCAATGCTTCTCCGACCCACATTACCAATTGTTAAATAAAAGTGGGGTTAATTCCCAAGTTAGAGTAATATCCTTGAGAAGGGTCTGCTCTCTAAACGGTGGTACAACAAATTATCCTTTAACTATTATTACAAGAAGTGTTTCTTCGTTATTCCACCCATAAAACGTATTTAACTCAGTGTTGTATATATGTTAAATATAAAAAAAGCTTCCGCAGTGTAACTTGAATGTGTAAATCAATACTGAATGTCTGAACAAGTGGAATATAATATTTTATTTGTTAATTAAATTTGACATATCAACCTATATTTTAGAGTTATATGTGACATAATATAGAATGGATTGTTTAAATATTTAGTTGAACTAAAGGTTGATGTATTAAATAAGGGGAAAAAGAGCACTTGAAGATGGTTTGGGCACGTGGAACAAATTAATAAAGAAATACTAAAAAATCGTATATACTCGTATATTGCAAATGTCAACAAAAGGCGTGAAGGAAAAATACTAAAGCAACTATAGTTGGGTGAAGTAAATTATATTTTAAAAGACGAAAAAGTAGAAAGTAGAAGATGACGTGAAGGTATATATGTATTTTAGAACTTTATATAATAGTAAATGTTTGACATAGTTTTCATTATTTTTTCTTCAGTTGGCAACCCTATCATAGGTAAGATAATAAGAAGAAAATATCATTAAACATTGAGAGAGAATTTTGAAGCAGAAAATAGTGTAATTATTCTATCTTCTTTGTTTCATTTCATTAATAACTCACACCGCTACTGTTTATCCACCTCTTCTCTTCTCTTTTTACCTTATACTCTTATCTGTCTCTCCTCTGTCCAATCTCTAGCGGCGGACGGTGAGAATAAATCTTACCTATTCTTTATTAGTTCGTACCTCTTTCAGGACTGAAATAAACTTTTCAGGAGGCCTGAAATTATTATGACTTAAGATAATCGCTTCGTTGATAAATCACATATTTTATTTGATTTATTTTATTGATGTTTTTATTGTACTGTTAACAATATGATGGGTTTATTAGAAATAATTAATTATAGCCATGAGATAAGCCCAGACCTTATGATAGCTTATATCTTTAATGTACGAGTATTTTCTTCGACAATATCCTCAAATATATATATATTATATCAGGATACATGTACATACTATGTTATGTTGCTATTAATAAACCAATATTTATTTTATATTTATTTACTACATGCATATAATGTGTTGACCGAATATTTTTCGGATAGATGTCATTAGTGCAAAGCTTTCATTATTTACTTAATTCCAAACGTGACTAGTGTATTTTATTAAAATATAAAAAGTAATAATTTAGCGCATTATTTCGACCATTGTTTATCCAAATTGATTGAGAATTTTTTGTGTGTCTAATGTAGTTTTAAAAATTCTATAATGTTGATACGACACTTTAAGATCGTGTCCGCTCTGGAAGGCCGATTACCACTGATGGCGACCAAATTAAGGCATTGATCGAGAATTACCAACTTTCTTTAACATGAAAGATTGCTGAAGTACTGAAAACATCGAAAACCACTACTCACCAGTATTTTGTCCAATTTTATATATTTACAAAACCAAATAAAAAAACTACAACTGTTTAGGTTTTGCATTTCAAAGAAACAAATTATATCAAAAGGGTCATCTTATATGACCCTACCTACGATTTGGGCTCATCTTGTTAAATTTATGACACAAGAGAAATTATTGGACTCAGATAAAAAAAATATTGTAATTTGTTTTATCAAATACTGTTTATTCCACTTTTTGTAACGGTGTAACCCTACCGGTTTCAAGGCTTTCACCTCATTATCAGGGGAGATCACATATTTAACGACACCTATAAGCAAACCTATAAATGGGGCAAAGTCCTATTTATTAAAAACATTTACGAAATAACCAAAAAATTCCAAGTAACATAAAGCCAGCTTTTTACACTAATTTTAATCTCCGGAAACTCTTATTTAACGGGAAAGGTAAAAATGGAATACTTAGCAACAGTGCTGTGTATAAACTTTTATGTGCTGACTGTGATAATTTATATATAGGAAAGACAGGAAGATTTTTCGAAAATAGATTTCATGAACACAAATCCGCCTTAACCCTCCGATTAGTGGCAAGGTCCCTGGGGACGTTTTCGATTTTTGTTTGCTCACAACTTTCTATTTGTATGTTTTAGAAACGTGATGCTGCATATATTCCTAAAAAAAACATGCTTAAGCGATTTAAATCGGTTTCAAAGCGGTAAGATCACTCGTTCGTGTTTTATTACGATTTGAAAACATTTAGTACGGGAATCAGGTACAAGATCTTTAGGGACCTTATACCTGACTTGTACCATTATTGAAAGAAATCGTAAATGAATTGCCGTGCCGAAGAAGAATAAATCGGTCCTGTTGTTGTATACAATGCATTATAGTTGTTCGGTAGATAGTGAAACCGATAAGCGAAAGCCAACGGTCATTCTGGACTACAATGCCCACAAATCTGGGGTGGACACAATGGATCAGATGCTTGGCACTTATTCATGCAAACGTTCAACAAATCGTTGGCCGCTTGCAATGTTCAACATGATAGATATTGCTGCATTGACCGCATTCGTAATTTATGATGAGATGAAGCCTGTTCAAAAAACAGACAAGCGACGTTCGTTTTTGCAATTGTTGACGAAATAATTAGCAATTTCAAATATCAAATAACGAGCCACCAATACACACATAAAGTGCTTTCCCAAAATTCGAATTGCTATGGAAGCATTTGATTTAAAGGTAACGTTGAAATTGAATATTGAAACGCACAAACATAGAAATAACATTTTTTTTATATTTTCCGGTAGTAGCAAGACTAACATCAGGAGCTGCAGCTTCATTTGCATCTGTATGAATCGGCCATCATGCCAGTTATATCGTTCGCAAAACCAGATCATATTGCTATACCTGCAATAAAGCGGTTTGTGCTGAGCATTCAGCATTATTGTATCGGTGCGATACCTACATTCTTGCGCTAGCTGACCATGAATAAGCAGCACAATAATACATTTATTACCACTTTTATTTTTTACCTGTCAAATAAAACCTGAATTACCAAAAAAAGCTTATTTTTTGGCCTTTATACTTATATTTTATCCTTCTATATACATTTAGGCACCTTATGCAACCTTAAGCTAACATAACCATAAGCTACATAACCATAAGCTAAAAATTGTTTGGTATTATCACCATACACGAATAATGTGCTATCCCAAAATTCGAATTGCTATGGAAGCATTTGATGTAAAGGTCAAGTTGAAATTGAATATTGAAACGCACAAACATAGAAATAACATCTTTTATTTTTTTTTTATTTTCCGGTAGTAGCAAGACCAAAATCAGGAGCTGCACCTTCATTTGCACCTGTACGAATTGGCCATTATGCCAGTTATATCGTGCGCAGAACGGACGCCAGCGCAAAACTAGATCATATTGATATACCTGCAATAAAGCGGTTTGTGCTGAGCATTCGGCATTATTGTATCGGTGCGATACCTGCATTTTTGCGTTAGCTGACCATGAATAAGCAGCACAATAATACATATATTACAACTTTTATTTTTTACCTGTCAAATAAAACCTAAATAACCAAGAAAAACTTATTTTTTTGCCTTTATACTTATATTTTATCCGTCTATATACATTTAGGCAGCTTATACAACTATAAGCTAACATACAAAACCATCAAGACACACCTGCATGATGATAATACCATACAATTTTTTGACGGTCCCTAGAGACCTTGTCACTTTTTTAACGCCGCCGGGACTGTCACCGATCGGAGGGTTAAGAAATCCACTGATTTCATCAGAAATGGCTAATCATTGTCACCGTGAAAACCATACTTTTTCTATCGATGATGCCAAATTCTTACATATCAGTAGTAACGAAAATAAATTGGACAGATTAGAGGATCTAGAAATTTCTAAATCAGTGCATCGAGTTGAACATCTGGCAAACACATGTATCCCAAGAATCTCTCCGCTTCTCGCCGGAGTTGTCCCATACCTCACTCAGCCCACAGTCTCTAACCCGAATGTTTATCGTTAGAAACGTATATCTCGGTACCAGTTCGAACAGAATTCAGTCTTGTTTGTGCTCCCTGAAGATATAGTGGACCGTGTTATAGTGGAATAAACAGTGTTTGATAAAACAAATTACAATATCTTTAACCCTTTAACGGGCATACGCAGAAATCGGTCGCATATGCGACCACCCTTATGGTTATACTTATAGGGATTCATTTCCTTAATGAAACGTTTTTAAGTAACACAAATGTCAAATTGGCAAATGTAGTGGACGGGCAGAGGTCTTATTTAAGACGGATCGTGGTGAAGTTAGCTGCATGTTCAGTAGCAACGATCTAAACATCCGGTCAATTTATTATCAAATATGTAAATAGGTATTATAAGTAAATCACCATTCATTATATCTCATATAAGAATTGTATTTCCTAATACAACCTAAATTGAGATTTTATAACCTAAACATTTATTGGTCACTTTTGCGACCCCTGACATGACCCCTGAAATGGGCACAGGTCTCATATGCGACCACCTCATTTCTAAAAAAAAAATTTTTTTAAGCATATTTTCGAAGAAATAAAGTTGACTTGATACACATAATAATGATTTATTCAACAAAAAAATCAATATCTCAAAAATAAAAACTTGCCCTATAAAGGGTTAAACCTCCACAATGTTAATGCCTTAACTATAAATAATATTAACAAATATTAATTACTGATGTTATAATTATAATAGCACTAAAAAGAGGAGTTAAATATGGTTTGACAACATTGAGAGAATGAATTGGAGAAGTTTAATAAAATTCAATAAATGTCTGAAATTAATTTTATGAATGAGACGATATGGCTTGACTTATTTTAATTGAAAGAAAGTAAGAATTATGAAGCAGAAAAGCATGTATATCAAAATGTGTAGATGTGGAAAAGTAAAAACAGAATGTGTGGATACAATGACTTGGAAACTACTCGTAGTTCTTACTACCTACCCCAAAAAATATATGGAATATTGGTATGTAAACAAAACAAAACATTTAGGATTCTATTTTGATTATCCTTCGTTAGTATTATTTTCATTATAAAAGCCTTGAAAAGCAGCCTTTGTGAATTATGAAAAATAATTTATAATTCAGAAACAAATGTGAAAACCTTTTAAAGCAGCGAGATAAAGGTATAACTCCCGTAAGACTTACTTAAAAATTAAAATTGATCAAAAAAACATGATTCCATATTTTTTCCATCAAAAACAACACATTGTTTTATATACATAATCTTATTATCTCAACAGTGGTCGCCAACTCTTTTTCAAACTTATATGCATTCCATCATACAATTTTCCTATTGGGTAAGGCAAAGAGGACAGAGCGCCAATAGCGGATTCACTGTCGGGCTGGCTTCACTCTGAGGCTATTGTATGTTATATCGGAACTTATGTTATTCTGTAGTTTATCATTTACTATATGCTTGATAACTATTAGGTGTTAACATAAGTTGTGTCCGTTTTTTTTTTTTTCAAATTTAAAAATGAGCACCAAAAGTAAAACAAAATGGTAAAGATTATAAGTCATTCGAAATAAAATGTTCTGCTCTACAATATATTATGTTTGCTTTTACGTTACATATATTATTTTATTTGATTACAAACCTTCAAAATGGAATGTCAAGTAGACGAAAGTGAGCATTTTCGACACCTCCTTTCGTTCGCGTTTAATCGAAGGAATAAAGCTGCCAAAGCTGCTCGCGCTATTTGCGAAGTGTACGGTGAAGATGCTATGAATGAAAGGACAGCTCGTCGATGGTTTTCGTGTTTCAAAGACGGTAATTTCGGCCTGAAAGACATGGAGCGTTCCGGACGACCAGTTGACTTCGATGAGGACCGCTTTAACCATATTATTCATGAAGATACCCTTCAAACCACTGTGGAATTGGATGAGCAGTCTTGCTATCTTATAGAGCAGAAAATTATCTTTCGAATGACGTATAACCTTTAGTTTTACTTTTGGTGCTCATTTTTAAATTTGAAAAAAAACGGACACAACTTATGTTAACACCTAATAGATAGCGCTCTTGTTAGTGACATTGGTGTATCTCATGTGACGATAAAAAGCGCCGTTAATTTGATCCTAATGATTGGGAAACAGCACTTGACCAAATTTTATAAATAAAAAGGTCTTAATGTTATAATTTATAATAGACGAAATACAAATGTCTCCTTGAATCGTACCCAAAACACGCCACCTATATCTCTAATACATTTAAGAATAAGATATATGGGTGATGTGCACAGCTTTAAGAAGCACTTAAATATAACCCTTTTTGAAAGGTCACTGCACTAAACCTTAAGGGTAGTATTTTAATTTCTACTGTAGAAATTTAAAAAAATAGTTTTTTCTCTCTCAATATTCTTAAAGTTTAGACCTTTAAAAATATGTTCTCAAAAGGAAATTTTTAAAATCTCAATATTTACGAAGTTATAGCTATAAATGAGGCAGCAATTACGCCGCACCAGAACGACTCAGACAATAATCTCAAAACTTTAAACGCGTTTTTCTAGAACCTATTTTTTTTAACCTGGCAAGTTTATTGCCATGTGGCAATCTCTTCCAACCAACCAGAAAGATGTGTTTATAAGCCCTAAGTGTTAACCAGACTGATGTTTAACCTTGACTGTTAACTTTTTCGACCTGGTCGATATAAAATCTTAAGTGTTACCCAACCGATTACCTTCAAATTTGATTTAGAACTTGTAAAAATATTTTTCTATTGTTCGTACCTTAAAAAAATTAACTAAACTGTTTTTTGTACTATTTTTAAAACAATTTAAAATTTGAAAAAAAAGGGTAAATAAATTGAAGTTTTTTTTACACTGCCGCCATTTTAAATTTCATTTTTTTTGGTACCAACTATAACGAAATAATTTTTCATCAAGAAACTGGGTATAATTTTTGTTTTAAATTAACAAATGGGTTCCAATCATGTCGACCAGTTTATCCCCCTTTTTTGATGAATATTCTTTTTTTTTTTTAAATTTTATTATGTACATTTTCAAATCATCAATAAGCATACTATAAAAAATGTATATGAAAAATATTTTTGTTTTTTTTATTTAGTCTGAAAAAACACCCGAAATTCACGACTTTAGAGTAAAATACCCCCTTAAGTCGAATGGAATCGTCTGATTCTAAGTGTTAATATGAGTGGCGTGTGCAGCTTTAGGAAACACTTGAACACACCCCTATTTGGTAGCTTTTATCCAAATGTATAATTATATATGAACACTGAGCATATACACTACACTACACCTAAATACGAATGTGTTACTATCACATATGGGAAGATCTAAAACTTTTTCTTTGTAGTTCGTCTTCCCTTGAAATGTTTCCTATGGCATTCTTACCAAATATACTTTTTTAGACATATATAGATGCGAGATAGTACCTTATCAAATGGCCACAGTCACTACCATCCTATCTTTACACACTCAACTTATATATGTATTATATATATATATATATATATATATATATATATATATATATATATATATATATATATATATATATATATATATATATATATATATATATATATATATATATATATATATATATATATATATATATATATATATATATATATATATATATATATATATATATATATATTTACTTTGTAATATTTTAAATCTGTTAATATCAGTGGGCTCAAATCCTTAGTTTGAGCGTCCTTAAGGAGAGTTTGCCCTGATGAAAAAGAAATCGACCTCAAAGTTTTACTTCTCTGCAAAGATACAGGGTACGTTTTATGTTCCAGGCCGATTTTGTTAGGTTGCCATTTTGATTTGGCTGTCATTTGTCAGTTCATATTTGACAGTCGTGGAGAGTGATTGATAACAATTTATTATGGAGTTAAATGGAAATATATTAAATATCGTTTTATGATAATTATTATGTTGTGTGGTACTGAAACGTTAAGCTTTTAAACCTATCAAAACAGTTTTGTTTTGTAGATGTATAACACTTGATTTATGCACATAACGATCTAGAGAGCTTATTGCCATGTATCAATCTCTTTTAACCAAGTTGGAAGACACTTGTCTTACTAACTAGGCTTTGAAAGTTGTTTGCTACAGTATTGGACATATAAAATGTTATATCTCTAAGTGTAAATGTTGCCATCCCCTGTTCTATAATATAAACACAAATCTCAAGATTGAGAAGCCAGCGGGACTTCCGGGCCCGATTTAATTTCCTGTTTTTGTTTTCCAATTTTCGTTAAGTGCCTTTATGAAATCCCGATACACATCCAGCCTCATACACTGAAGAAAATCTTATTTTCATTCATTCTAATTGCGAACGAAAAAAAACAGCTGCTAAAAATGTATCATCATCGACAATAAGCTATCATCCCTTATTATGAGTATGATTGCCAACCACCTTGTGAATGGTAAACACCTGTACGTTTATAATTTTCAAGCGAAAGCACTTTAGCTATAAAATAAACTGGGCAAACTAAGCTCAAAATTCTGATGGCGAAGATGTCAAAGTTTCATGACGATCGGTAGATTTAATCTGCCGCAGCCTTTCGTTAGGCAGAGTTTTATAAAGCGCTATTTTTGTGTTACTTAATCAAGGTGCATCTTAGCTCCCCGTGGGAGTATCCAAGCTACAGAACTCTTCATTTTCTCTTTGACCATGGAAGCTTTAACAACAAACTTTTTAACTAAAATCTCGTTCCTTCGCTCTATTGAAATTTTAGCGGCATCTGGATTAATCCGCAGATCACATTTTGTCGAACTGTGATGATAATCTAGTCAAAAATTTCCAAAGGGATCTCCACTTAGCCTTTCATTAGTTCATCTTAGGATTGGTGGGCTATTCCGATGTTAGAGACACCAAAGAATAGTTTTGTTATTGTAATTTGTTTAATCAAACGGTATAACCCTACCGGTTTTAAGGCTTTCACCTCATCTTCAAGGGAGCACAAACAAGACTGAATTATGTTAGACCTGGTAACAATATACACGCTTCAACGGCTGGGTACATTCGGGTTGGGTATATTCGGGTTGAGGACTGGGGGCTGGGGAAGGCATGGGATAACCTCGACGAGCAGCGGAGAAATTTTTGGGATATATGTGTTGGCCAGATGTTCACTTCGATACACTGACATAGAAATTTCTAGGGCCTATAATCTGTCCAATTTATTTCCGTTACTTCAATTGGACAGATTAAAGGCCCTAGAAATTTCTATGTCAGTGCATCGAGATGAACATCTGGCAAACACATATGATATATCCTAAGAATCTCTCCACTGCTCGCCGAGGTTGTTCCATGCCTCCCCCAGCCTCCAGTTCCCAACATAAATGTTTACCGTTTAGAAGCGTGTATCTCGGTACCAATTCGAACATAATTCAGTCTTGTTTGTGCTCCCCTGATGATAAGGTGAAAACCTTGAAACCGGTAGGGTTGTACCATTACAAAAAGTGGAATAAACAGTGTTTGGTAAAACAAATTACAATGTTTTTAAACCTCCACAATGTTAATGCCTTAACTATTGTATAAATAATAGTTTTGTTATATTCGAAATTTCTGTGAAATAGCTGGATAAATTACTATACTTACGACCACATCACTTCATACCACAAGGAGCTAAACAGTTTGAACGTGAAAAATAGACGCCAAATTCACATGTTATCTCTTTTGTATAATATCCTAAACTTTCCCGCCGCCCCTTTTATCTCTCCGAAAATTTTCAGCATCTTGCCGATCATGGATTCGCGCTACGCTCAAACAGAGATTGTTTATTGACATTCCCTGATCACCGCTCTTCCTTTTTACGTCGTCGTTTACTGTCCATGCAGTGACACTCTGGAACCAGTTACTTGGCAATGTTAGATTCTCTCCGTCCTTGGCATGCTTTAAGAAGCGACTGAAAACCCCTTAATTTCTAGCCAATTATAAAACATATTTCATTCCTGATTTTTCTAGCCTCTCCACCGTACTCTCCTCTTTTATTATGTACATGTTCATAAATTTCATAAAGATGAATAATCATTTGAATATTTTTTTGCCATCATGTAACTTCCTGTATTTCCTTTTATCTTATTGGTTGGGAGAGATTGCCGCCTAGCGATAAGCTCACCAGATTGTTTTTTTACAATGAAGTGTTAAATAAATAAATAAATCTCACGTACGTTCTTTTAAGAACACAAGGATGTCATATATTGCCTCCTTTTTTGTTAATTTACAGCCTTACGCTCAATATTCTCCCATATTTACGATTTGTAAACTTCAAACTCCATATCTCAATGATACCGTTAGACTATGATATTGTTGTATATGTTTATACTGTGTTACTATTAATAAACATAAATTTATTTATTTAAGGTTTATTTAAAATCATACTGGTTGGTTGAAAAAGATTGCTACATGGCAATAAACGATAAGTTAAAACAATACAATACAATGAGCCTAAACCTTTTGATAGCTTATATCATAAATGTATTTTCTTCAACATTATCCAGACATGTATAACTTCAGGATATACGTATGTATAAAAAGACTTTCAGCCATAATCGGCTAATTTCGGCTTTGTTGAGCGTCGTCTCTGTCTATTTAAACATGTGTTCTGTCGCGATTTGTCAGTCGTTGTCAAGCGTTCTAGGGACAGAGACGACGCTCTACAAAGCCGAAGTTAGCCGATTATGGCCGACAGTCTCTTTCTTAAGCCCGATGTGTATTACTTACCGCCGGGTACTATCAATTTACCTATATTAATATCCACATGCTAACCGAAAGTAAGGTCAGGATATATAAGACATGCGTCCGCCCCATTATGACATATGGGATAGAAGTGAGAGCCGATACCAACAGGACAAAAAACCTTCTCAGAGTGACAGAAATGTGAATCGTACGCTCCATCGCAGGCAGAATTCTTAGAGATCGGATCAGAAATGAGACGATAAGGTCTGTATGTGGTGTTGAATACATAGTGAGGTGGAGAAGAAGCGGAAGGCGCTTCTGGAGGGATCATGTTGACCGCATGGAGGATATAAGACTGGCAAAAATCGCTAAGACTGAAAACCCTAACAGCAGGAGATTACCAGGAAGGCCGCCGAAAAGGTGGAAGGACAGCTGGACGTCATCATCCCAGGACAGCCCACCGTCACAAACAGGTCATACGACCTAAACCAAGAGGAAAAAGAAGAAGGCTATGATATGTTGTTGGAAGTGGTGAAGCTTACAGCCTTGTCAGATAGAAGAGATGTTTGACTGTTCGTATGTCAATGTTAAATTATAAATGTTGTTATTTTTTAATCTTTATATTATATCAAAAAGGTCATTTGACCGTTGAAATAAATATCAGGTGGAGACTGCGAATTTTTATATTTTTTTCTCTTATAGTGAAGTATGGGCATCCATTTTGTCAAGTCCTTTGTGGGTGATAAAAAAACACAGCTTTTGATCATTTGAATGTGTAAGCGAAATCAAAATTGGCAAAATCCATTCAGAAGAAATCAGGACATTTTTTATGTAATTTAATGTCTTCAGACTTAGTATGTGTTTATTTATCTTTTTTTAAATATTTAATGGTTATACAATTTATACATGATATATCTGACGGAATAATTGCTATTTAGCAATTTCTTCAAACCATCCGGCTCATCTTACTTACACAAATAGTTAAAGGCTGTTCATGACATATATAAATAGTTGAAGGTTGCTTTAAAGCACTAATAGTTGAAGGTTATTCATAATAATTACAAATTGTTGAAAGTTGCTTGGAAGCACAAATAGTTGAAAGTTGTTTGTAGCATATACACATAGTTGAAAGTTGCCTAGAAGCACAAATAGTTGAAGGTTTTTCATAACATTTACAAATAGTTGAAGGTTGCTTGGAATCACAAATAGTTGAAAGTTATTCATAACATACACAAATAGTTGAAGGTTGTTAGCAAGCCCAAATAGTTGAAGGTACAAGCATAAATAATTGAAGGCTGTTCATAACATATACAAATAGTTGAAGGCTGCAAGCACAATTATTGAAGGGTTTTCATAACGTATACAAATAGATGAAGGTTACTTGGATGCAAAAATAGTTTAAGGTTGTTCATAACAAGGTGGATGTATGTGAATAAAACGATAGTTATGTGTTAGAAAAGACACGTGTCAAATTGTGTTCTCTCCCGCATGGGGCAAAGTGTAATAGTATATTTTGTTAAATATTAACGAGTAAATTAACCCCTAAAAAAGAAATAAAATAAAAATGTTTGATGTTAAGAGTTTCCATTAAAAATCATCTTTGGTAAACATATAAACCAACCATCACGCCGCTCCTGTGCTGAGGGAGACAGAAAGGAGAGATTGACAGACTTTACTTTCTTGATACTCATATTCAGTATCTTCTACATCTATACAGTTCCTGTCATTTTTCTTACTTCTTACATTACCTTCTTTAAAATATCATTAACTTGATCCAATCGTATCTTATTTGATCTTCTTCTAGCACGATTTCACGTCACATTAGCACTGTTTATGTTTTTTTTTGTTATTAAGGTTGTTCATAACAAGGTGGATGTATGTGAATAAAACGATAGTTATGTGTTAGAAAAGACACGTGTCAAATTGTGTTCTCTCTCGCATGGGGCAAAGTGTAATAGTATATTTTGTTAAATATTAACGAGTAAATTAACCCCTAAAAAAGAAATAAAATAAAAATGTTTTATGTTAAGAGTTTCCATTAAAAATCATCTTTGGTAAACATATAAACCAACCATCACGCCGCTCCTGTGCTGAGGGAGACAGAAAGGAGAGATTGACAGACTTTACTATCTTGATACTCATATTCAGTATCTTCTACATCTATACAGTTCCTGTCATTTTTCTTACTTCTTACATTACCTTCTTTAAAATATCATCCATTCACTTGATCCAATCATATCTTATTTGATCTTCTTCTAGCACGCTTTCAAGTCACATTAGCACGGTTTATGTTTTTTTTGTTAACCTTTCTTTATTCATTCGTTCCACATGCCTAAACCATCTTAAAGTACTCTTTTTCATCTTACTCAACTTTTCAAGTTCACATTCATCCCTAATCGTTTCATCTTTGACATGAAAAAGGTTGAGCCAAGTTTGTTTTTCACTGACTTATTTACCGTTATGCTGAAACGTGAAATCCACTGTATGTTACTACTTTAATATTGATGACTTTTCACAATTTTAACGACCGTATCCATTGACTGTTTTTAAGCTTTTTGGAATGAAAAATGATATACTTAGTAAATAAAATGAAAAATTATATACTTCGTTTTGTAACGCTTAAACATTAAATTAGATATTTTAATCACATATGTATTTTAATCACATAAATCTCGTATCAACAATTTTATGCTTATACACCTGGTGGATTTATCACTTCACAATAATTTCTCCCAATCAATCAGTTTTAATTTGGTTACTGTTATTAGCGTCCATTAAACGGTGCTGATATAGATAGAGTGAAAAAATTTAAATACCTCGGAAGTATCCTAGTGGAAGTCCTCGACCCAGAAACCGAAGTCAAGTGCAGAATTGAATCATCTCGTGCGGTTTTTAATAAAATGAGAAGCGTATTCTGCGATGATAACCTAAACTTGAAACTTCGACAACGGTTAGTCAAATGCTACATTTGGTCAGTGTTATTGCATGGAGTGGAATCATGGACCCTCAAAGTTGATAGTATGAACCGACTGGAAGCATTCGAAATGCGGCTGCACCGGAGAATGCGACGAATACCCTGGATGGATATGGTCAGCAACACGAGGGTTCTTCAAAGAGCCAAAGTTGATAAAGAGTTGCTGAATAATATTAAAATCCGAAAGATGTCCTATTTGTACGAAAAGTACGAATTACTGCACCTGATCATCCAAGGCAAAATAGAGGGTCGAAGAGATGTTGGCAGGAGGCAAATATCCTGGCTCCGCAATATACTATATGTTACGTGATAGGACTGGTATAAGAAGCGTTGGGGATCTTTTTCGAGCTGCCGGGGGACAAAGATGCCTACTCTCAGGTGATATTCAACTTTGAGGGGACCTGACATGACACTAGGAAGAAGATTAGCATCTATGGCCGTGTATAAAATTTAGATAGTGAAAATAATATTTGTAAAAATATATTGACAATTAAACCCATAGAATTCTTAAATTTTTCTTGGAAGGGACATTCCTGTATACATAAATAACATCACGTTGTCTTTCTTACATGGTAGGCAGAGAAAAGAGTGCGCCATACTTTCCTATCGCGACACACAACACCATACCTCTTCTTCATTCATACCTATGATTTCTCTGACTTTTTAGATTTTCTACTTTCAAAATGACATACACTTGATTCAACCATACTTTTTTTGGTATTCATATATTATGCCTTCCATTCACATTTGCACTGTATATTTGTTATGTTGGCCTTTCTACATTAATTCGTCCACATGCCCAAACCATCTCAACGTGATCTTCTTCATCTTACTTAATTCATCGGCCTTAAGTCCACGTTCCTCCCTAATCATTTAATTTCGTATTCTGTTATATATTGTCACCCTATGTAGTCATACAAATGCACGTATTTATACAGCATTTATTCGGCTCCTTGCAGTATTGTTCTATATCCACGTTTCACTCCCATACATCAGGTTCTTGATACAAGTTGATACCTAAATACTGTCGTCTTGGCAGATTTTGATACTTTCCATATCAAGTATATGAGGAGATAACATTAAAAAAAGATCATGTCCATCGGATACAAAAAATGAGTTGATAAAGCAGATTTCTTTCTTATCGATGTTACGGAGCCTTTTAGCATTTTCATTGTAATGGAAAGAGCATGTGGCGGTCGTCGCACACTCAGTCGCACACTCGGAACACTGTGGGCGTTCATACATACGGTCAATGACCGATGAAGTGACCTTTGCATTCCTCGACAAATCTAAATAAACAAGTCCGAAGTTCACACGCCGGCCATTCAACCCATAGCCCGGAGCGGACCGCATTCCATACTAGAGCGAGAACGCACCACGCTGTCTCGCCTGTTCCGTAAATAAATTGTCACCTACATACGACATTAATCGTTTTGCAAATGCAGAAACGAGACGAAGGATATCTTGCTCGCATTCCCGCACACACGCGGAAATAGTATAAATACCTACGTTTACTAATAAAAACTCTTCTTTCGCATTGCGATCCAAAACGTGTTTTATTTATCAACAAATCATCTCTTCCCTTAAGGACTAGTTCCTAAAAGCACATAAATCATTTAAAAATCATAATAAAAAACCAGTATTTTTTTCAAAAAGAATCTTGTCCAGGCTTCAAACCAATCAAAAAAGATCATGTCCGAATTGACCAATCATAGCTTTGCGATTGTGTCTGACTTCATACCAGTTCACCAGCAACTGTCAGTTTTTAATATTATTTTGTTTATTTTCCTTCATATATTTATAGTTGTATAGCAATATTTCTTCTTATTTTATAACACTTTACTTATTTTATTTGATTAAAATTAAAATAAATTACTCGACCCAATTATTTTAAGATAATTTTTTGCAACACCTGTATAATACATTTGAAATCGAACAAAAAACATCATGTCCCAAACCTGTTCAATAAAAAAAGATTGAAGTAGAATTGTTCACTCAAAAAAGGATCATGTCCATATTTTAAACTAGAATAACTATTTTAATTATTATGATTCGATTTTAAACAACAAATCAAGTCACTTTAAGGGATTAGCGCTTAAGGATTTCAGATATTTTTGCAATGAATTATTATATCATATTTTTTTAATGCAAACAGTTTTTTTGGCGATTTTCCAACATTCTGATTTGGTGGACATGTTATTTTTTTTAATATTACCTCCTCATATATTTTAGTGTTCCATTGACTTTATTTTCTATCATTACACGCCCTTTGATATCCCTCGTAACTCTTTCATTATCTGAAAAAATACTGCCTTAATAGAAGAATTATTTAAATACTTCATTACTCATCCATATATCGCATTTACCTTTCCTTTCACACGTTTCTATCACATTCATTCTCTGTCTTATTTTTTACAACTCTCGTACGTTTTACTTAGGGGCACTCCTTGTTCCCAATAAAAGTGCAGCAAATATCCCATTATTCCAGGAGGTTGGTTCTCTGGACATGGCAATACATTTTCTGTCGCTCCCCTTATGTGAAATGCTTCTGGTTGACTGCTTCCAATTTCCTGTGTCGCTTTACACTGAACACTCAATCTTCCTTTTCTTTCAGAAATCCTACCTTTATTTTACCTGCATAACTTTTCAATTTATTTGGCCACATAGTTAGAAGTCTTTTCAAAAAATGCCTCGAGGTTTTTCTTAGTCATTATTTCATCACATTTACACCTCCCATCATTTTTGAGTCATGATAATCTAAATATCTTCCCATACATCAAAAGGGAACATTAAGACCTTGTGAATAATGATTTCTTTTACCAAAACGTACTTAGGTCTTGTTTTATTTTAAGCCTTACTTGATTGATAACGATTATGAAGGTATTTATTTAAATTTAAACCAATGTTTTTTTGTTAACTGTATTTTGGATAAAAACAGTTACCATAAATACATTAGAGATGAACTAATTGGTTGGCAGAACTTGTTGTATAGCAATAATTCCGCCAGATATACTATGTTTAACATACATACATACCATCAATAACGCTTTTTCTCTGTCAGGATTGGCAGAGAGAACATAGCACCATATTTTCCTATCTCGAAACACATACTTAGCCTCTTCCAAATGAATATTCCGTCTCATATATTTTTTTTACGATTTCAATGCCTTTCTACGTTTACTTCTTTCAGAATATATTTTACTTGATCTAAACATACTTTCTTTGGTCTTTCCCTCAGACGCATTCTACTCACAATATATTATTTTTGTTAGTCGTTTGCACAATGTATCAGTTTTGTTAGTCGTTTGCACAATATATCAGTTCTGTTAGTCGTAAGCACAAAATATCGGTTTAGTTGGCCGTTTGCACAATATATCAGTTTTGTTAGTCGTTTGCACAATATATCAGTTTTGTTAGTCGTTTGCACAATATATCAGTTTTGTTAGTCGTTTGCACAATATATCAGTTTTGCTAGTCGTTCATAATTCATTCGTTCCACATGCCCAAATCATTTCAACATACTCTTCTACATCTTATTTAACAAATCAATCTTAACTTCATATTCATCTCTTGTAACTTAATTCCGTCTTCTGTTATACATCTGTTTTGTTAGTCTTTCTTCATTCATTCGATCCATATCCTCTTCTTCGTCTTACTTAACACATCAGCCTTCATTTAACCGGTCACACATTGTCACTCCATGTAATTATTCTCAATTAATGGATTTTAACAGCACTTATTCGGCTCCTTTCAGCATTTTTTCACGACCACGTTTCACTCCCATAGATCAAAGTGGGCACCAAAATACTATTATTATTATTATTATTATTATTTTATTATTACACATGACAAGAAATATACACAATTTGAGAAAAAACAACAGGTAATTTGATTTGGACATACAATTTTAATGGATCTGGGTTTGTTGCCTTTCATTTGTCGTATCCCCAGTAAACTAGGCTTTTGTCTGTATCTCACTGAGGATATTTAGCATGAAAAAATAAATCGATACTTCTTTCCGATTTTTGATTACACAAAAACAAAACCCCGTTGCACGCCCTCATCAACCTGACAAACAGTGACACTCAACTACAACTGGAAACATCTTGCGAAATTCAACTCCTCACACATCATCACTCCAGAAAGACCAAAAATATTCATCCTACAATATACCGTACACAATCATAAGAATAAAAATAAAAATTTAAATTAAGACAAAAAAAAATACACAGAAACACAAATACAAAAACAACCAAAATTAAAACAACAAGAAGAGACCCACACTCACGAGCTTACATAAATCCTTTCCACTCGTCATTCATCCTGAAAGCCCAAGTACTCAAAATCCTGTCGCAATAACAACCACGCTCCGATCGACTGTCTAAATGGTTTTCCTACCTTTACCTTTACCTTTATAGACTGTCATCTTAGATAGTTTTATACTGTCGCGGTTAAGTATAAATGTTATTATATTTTTCTTTCAATACATGGTTCCGATACAGATTAAAATCTTTTTTTATGTCATTTCAAACATTCTAACAGGACCAAAATTTATCTCCGTTATCCGTAGTTATACATCAAGTTGTGCTTATTTCCTTTCCGTTAGACAAAATTTCTTTATCTCCCTCCATTTTTTCCCCGCACACCATTAGACATGACCGAAGTCATAGGTATCCTTATACTCTCGAACACTAGACGTAAAAAGTACCTATGTCATTCAAGGGGAGTAGCACAGCGTGGGGTTTGAACCGATGACTTTCTGCACGGAAGCCAAGCGCGTTGCCACGCAGCCATGCACCTCGTTCACTATTCGTTTCAGATATATATTTGTTTTCTAAATCTTTCAAAACTCGTTCACTCGATAAGTTAAAACTATACCATAACCTAACTTTTTAATGGTTTATCATTTAAAGACTATGCAAGTTGTACAGCACCGTGCAAAGACTGTAAAATAGAAGGTTGGTTGCCGCTCAATACTCGGAGATTTCGGTCCACTTTATGCTTTTCCGGTGAAAAGTAGCAGGGTGAAGAGATTCATCTTTAGCAAGTAGAAGTTGGTTGTAAGTACAATACAGTAGACTGGGGTAAACTGAGAATATATATTTTGTGTTTTGCGCTCCTTATGTTATGTGCGGCCAATCGCTAATCGTAATCACATATTTTCGCCCGTGTATGCCGTCATGACTTGCGAGATATTACATATCTCGCACGTTTTCGCATGCATGGGCCGACCATTTTTTGAAACTGACTCTCGCGAAGGCCGCGCATAAGGAACATTTCATTACGGTCGGTACAAAGCAAGTAAGTACATTAAGAAAACATCAAAATATAAAACAAGAAAATATACATCATATTTTAGGTGACGCATACGTCCGATACACAAGTATTAAAATAAATAAATTGCCCATCTGCCTGAAACCATTTCACCAATAGTCTTTACTACTTCAAACGAAGTTTAACAATATTGTACAATAATTAAAAACACAAGCTTGAAGAAATCAACGATATTTCGAAAAAGAAAATTAATAAAAAACATTTAACAATAAATTAGTTTTTCATTCCACTGATGACATTTATCCCTGGTACACATATTTATTTTTCTTATCCCGAGGCTTTCTTCAGCCTCTATATTTTGCTTAAATTTAAATGAAGACGCATATTATTTTTTGGTAAGTCTTTCATACAGTTAAATGGTTGAAAAAAAACTTTATTGTAAAAAGTCCCCTAGATGGGCAATGTTTAATTATGTATACAAAAAAAAGAGAATCACATATATAATACATTAAAAACTACTTACGAAATATAAAAAAAAGAATTTTTGAAAAAAAAAACCCCAACGAGAAGATCACAAATACGGTAAAGAAGCCTCACAAAGTGAATTTCCTTCAAATTCTTGGAATTCCTGTAAAAATGTTTCAGTCAATTGCGACCCTCTCCTAAAAAGTAATTTCTCGTCTCTATTTGCAGTTAGGCCTCTCTTCCTTAGGCTTTCCTCCGGTCCTTGTACCATCTTTATAAACAAAAATTAGGCCTACGCAAACATTTTATATTAAATTTTTTATTTTTATCTTTGTTCTTTTTTATTGCAGTCGGGTTTTTTTTCTTTCTTGAAGGATGTTATTTGATAAAGGGTTGTTTGAAATAAACACGCAATTAAAGAATGTCATACGAAATTGTTAAAAAAAAATTTATGGCAATGAAGATCAAGAATAATTAGAAAAATATATAACCTTCATAGACTTAACATATTAATACAACACTTGTTTTCTACCCCCATTGGTACCCAATTTTATTGAAAGAGATTATTTTATAAATTTATTTTAACTCTTTTGTGTACATGGTTAAACATGGTATAATAGGTTAGTCAATAAGTTTTGAAAGCGACATCTATGGAGCAGTAGAAAACCAAAATTTCTACGCCATTTTAATATTTTATCTTTCATAAGAACGTACTCAAAATTTCATTTCGATCTGTCAATTCATAATTGGTTTACAAGCCATTTGAAGTTGACGTGTCAGTGTATTTTTTAACAATGGAAAAATCCGAATATCGTGCAGTGATTAAATTATTTGTTTTGGAAGGTTTATCGGCTACTGAGATCCATGCAAAGATGGTGAAAGTATTAAAGGCAGCAGTTAATATACAGCAGTTTTTTTTCAACCAAGTACCCCATCTTGGATACATTATGTAAATCAATAGTAAATTTTACTTAAAAAATATTAATTTAAATTTAAGTCAAAGACATATAAATTGTCAATCTCAAAACAATTATGGTGGAACAAGAGGGAAGGAATTTGTTCAAGGATAAGGAAGAGAAACAAAGAAAAATTAGAATAAAAGGATATTTTAAGTAATGTAAGGTTTTTTCAATTTTCTTCTAAACCTTAATAAGGGTGGTGTTTTAACTCTCGCATCTACATTCGCACGTCTAGTTTAGTTTGATATACACTAAATGCCTTTTTAATATTTCTTTAAAAGGTTGTAAAAGGTTGCGTCTTTCCAATCATGGATTAGCGCTACGCTCAAACAGAGATTGTTTATTGGCCTTTTCAGTTCACCGCTCCTCTTTCTTTACGTCGTCCTTTACTGTCCATGCAGTGAAACTCTGGAATCAGTTACAAACCAATATAAGACTCGCTCCGTCCTTGGCATGCTTTAAGAAGCGACTGAAAAACCTCTTAATTTCTAGTCAGTAAAATCACGTGTTCCATTCCTGATTTTTCTTTTCCTTTCCTCTCCACCATCCCTTCCTTTCCTTTTGTTTGATGATACCTCACTTTATATGAAAAATAATGTTTGGGTGACTGTCCGTCTTTGTGGGGTTCGTAGGCATGTGCTCACGTATATGTTTATGAATTTCGTGAAGATGGATAGTCATTTGAATGATTTATGTGACCACGTAACTTGCTTCATTTACTTTTGTCTGGTTTGGCTGGAAGAGATGGCCGCCTGGCAATACACCCGACAGATTGTATTTGCGATAAAAGTGTTAAATAAATAAAAATAAATAAAAGATTGCCACATGACAACAAGCCTAACAGATTGAACTATTTATATCGAAAGTGTAATACAATACAAAAATATGTGAGATAAATATTTTATTTAAAGAAAAAATATAACATCTCCCTTCAATAATAAAGTATGTTTCGCCATAGATTATAGTTATTTACAATCTTTCCTTTTCCGCTGCGTTGCATTGGAGTTACTAAATGAGGGACGTAACAGAACTACCCTTAATGAAATTCAACCCCTTATGATCAAGTGTGATTGTCAGTCATCTTGCGGATAAACTACTGTGCATGTACTGGTTTATTGTGGGCAAACTGTCGCACTTTAGCAATCAAATTATTTGACAAATCTATCTCAAAGTTCAAATGGCAAGGACATTTAAATTCTTAGACAATCGGCAAGTGATATCTGCTGCTGCCTTTTATTAGGCCGAGTTTTTGTATTGTGATATTTGAGCATTGCTTAAAAGCGCTATAAAAAATTATGATTAGCAGCATATAAGCGGAATGAAAATATATATTCAGATTTAAAACAGTCTTCAAGTAAAATCAATCCAGAAATAAATGAACCTGGGAGACCCACTTAACAGCAGACATTGATTTTGAGAAGTAATCAAAGGCTATCAACAGGGTGATGATTCCCAGTCATAAGCTTCACGACAAAATGTATGGATGGTTGGTGGCAGCTTTCAAAAGAAAGTGGATTTTTTTGTGGGAAGCCTCTATTCAGTAGTAAACGGATCTAGCTAGACTAACGGAAATATGATAACATTTCAACCTGATGATAGTGATGATGTTTAAAAAATTCTCTAAATAAAAGTTGAGTTCAGTATAACATTAATTTTCTCTTGTTTTTTTTTAACTGTGTGTATTTTCGTTTCATTTTCATCTCTCCCCTCAATATGGGGACGTTAACGAAAAATTCCAAGGAAATTTTACAAACGAAGTCCCTCAAACGAAATTACTGCAAACTGGAAGTAAAAGAGATCCTGGGATACATTTGTTCAAGGAACTGTAATACAATTTTCACATCCTCAAATATTCCCCTTTTCCCCTAATTTCACCCTTTTTTTTTTCTTTTTCCCGGGGGCATTTTCAACCGAAAAAACCGTGAGACAGGCCCAATTTTTGTCAAAAAAAAAAACACTGAGAAAATTAATTGAGTATTTTTTTGGAAGAATATCTCGGCAATAAAATGAGGCGGGTATTTCAAAAAGACAGTTGAATGAAACGATATTTTCCCTAATGGGATTAAAAGCTACATACAACCTTCTGTAGTCCGGAAACAAGCGGTAACCATTTAGCCCCGGAAGGAGAAGTTAATTTGTCGCATCTTCTTACTAAGAGACTGAATCGATCAATTTTTCACATATAACATATAGAAATAATCCTTTAATAGACAAATTCAATAAAAAAATGCTGCACTTTTGCTGTAGAATTTCAACTGAAGAATAATTTTTTTAAACCTCCAGACACTCCAGAAAAAGTATATTCCTTGTGACAGTACCAGTATATTTACGGTCTTATCAAAGCTAATATTGGATATTTAAATAACCGCTCTATAGTTCGGAAATTCTAGGATGAGTCCTCTGACAGCTCACAAATTTGCCCCAATACAACCTTGTAACGATGTTCAGTAATTTTAATTATTTTATTAACTTTAATATAAGCCTCAATTCTAATAAATATCAAGTAATTTAGGTGAATACATTACATAAGGTTGTATTGGGGTAAATTTGTGAGCTGTCACAGGACTCATCCTAGAATTTCCGAACTATAGTATAATTCAGTGAGAGATTGTGATAAATGTTTTCTGATATTGATGGGATGACAAATATATAAAACATTAATTCGTTGAGATTGCAACATGACTGTGCTGCAAGAGCATTATTTTTCAGAGTATGAGGTATGACATGATAAATATGAAGGTGGGTATCAACACATATTTTACGACTTAAATAGTTTAATTTTTTTTTAACACAATGACAATTTAAATACAATGACAACTTAAACAGAATGACAATTTAAACACAATGACAATTTTAACAGATTTGAATAGCACTGGTAAAATGATCGTTAACTATGCACCAATTTAATACATAATTTAAGAAAAAGCAACAGGTTATTTAAAATAGATACACAAATTATATGGAATTGGATTCGTTGCCTTTCATTTGTCGTGTCCCCAGCAAACTAGGCTTTTGACGAAGATATAAAAATATCAATTATTTCATTTAATTGGAAATATTTCTTAATAGAATAAAGCCCACCTAGGTAAAAGTTATTTCCGTGAGAATGTTGTTAAATATATTTTTATTTATTTAACACTTTTATTGTAACTACAATCTCGCCGAACTATTGCCAGGTGGCAATCTCTTCCAACCAACTAGACAAAAGTAAATTAAGCAAGTTACATGGTCGCATAAATCATTCAAATGACTATCCATCCCCATGAAATCCATAAACACATACGTGAGCATTTGCCCACGAACCCCACAAAGACGGACCATCAGCCGAACATTATTTTTCGTATAAAGTGAAATATCATCAATCAAAAGGAAAGGAAGGGATGGTGGAGAGGAAAGGAAAATAAAAATCAGGAATGAAACACGTTATTTTACTGACCAGAAATTAAGAGTTTTTCAGTCGCTTCTGAAAGCATGCCAAGGACGGAGCGAGTCTGATTTTGACCGATTGTCAAATTATGCGGTATCCAACGTGAACAAATCTTTTTGACGGCCAAATGTTCATGCAATATTGAATGTATACAAGTGGAACTAATGCAAACATGCCTCAATCTCACGATAAGCCACATGACGATCTTGCAATATCAGTTCACGCACAGCATCGATGATTTCTGGCACAACAACCGATTTTGGAAGACCTTCACGAAATTCGACCTGAAGCGAACTACGACCACGATTGAATTCGGAAAACCAGCGAAACACAGTGGTTCGGGATGGTGCTTCATCACCAAAAGTCGAAGCGAGTTGATCGGCACACTGTTGTTGAGTTAGTCCACGTCGAAAATCATAAAAAATCATCGCACGAAAATGTTCACGATTTAATTCCATTTTTGGCCGAGATTAATTTTTCAAGTCACTGTAAACAACACAAATAGCACTTGTATGACAAAACTTCTTTCTGAGCACGTATACCATTAAAAACGTCAAACTTAACGATGCTAATGTCAGATTTGACGTATCTACACTGGTGTTGCGATATCTCAAAACTTAAGTAGCAACTCTCGTATTTGCTCTATGGTTCGGAACACCATGGTTCGGAAATTATTCAGCAGTCAATATGTTAAAACGAAGCTTAATGAATTTAAAAAAAGTATAAAACATAAACAAAAAGAAAAGTTTAAATGTACTTTTGTCTTAAGGGAACGCCCTTAAAGTGTACGCAGCAAGTTTCCTTTGTACCCACACACGAGGATCCTGAAAAAAGAAGACTTCATGAATTTTCGATGTCCCTAAAAGCCTTCACTTTGATGACGTAATACTTTTTTGTGATTTATCATTTAAAATTTAATCATTTAACATAGAGCAAAATTGTTTTGTCAAGAACTAAGTGAGGCAGATAAGTTAAGAAGAAACTTGGTAGTTGTTAGAGTACTAAATAATGTAAATATTTTATAAAATAAGTATGGTGACGGGTATTTTACATAAAATATTTAATATAAATATATTCTGTAGATATTAATGGACGACGTCCGTGGCATAGTTGTTAAGATACCTGCCTCCCCAACTTGGAGGTTGCGAGTTCCAATTCTGCTGGGTCCCAGATTTTTTAAAGGATTCCAGTCTGACTTTGTCTTAAGGCCACTTTAACATATTTCTGGCTGATTGGAAGAGAATGCCACATGGTGATATGCCCGCCAGGTTGTACTCAATACGACAAAAGTGTAATGTTATACAATAATACGGTTTATGCGTTGAATATAATAAATGGAATGTAGAATACGGAATTAAGTTATTAGGGAGGAATGTAAACTGAAAACTGGTTTATTAAGTATTCTTCTTCTTCCTCTTGGTCTAGGCTGTATGACCTATTTGTGACGGTGGGCTGTCTTGGGATGATGACGTCCAACTGTCCTTCCATCTTTTCGGTGGGCTTCCTGGTAATCTCCTGCTGCTAGGGTTTTCAGTCTTAGCAATTTTCGCAAGTCTCGTGTACTCGACGTGGTCTACACGATTTATTAAGTAAAATGTAAAATAGTACTCAAAAATTGTTAGCGCATATAGCAGAAATGAATGAAAAAAAAAACAAATGGGAGTAGAAGGCGGGGTTGAAGACCAAGGTAAGTGAGGCTCGAGCAGGTGAAATAAATTTAAAAAAAGTAAATTAGCCATCCAAATCCTGTAAAAATAGGTACACTGAAAAGACAATATGAGGTAACGATGTATGACAGAATACTTAATGGACTGATTAGGAATGAATATGAATTTAAGGCTGAAACATTAAGTAAGATAAAGAAGCACTTTTACATGGTTTGGGCATGTAAAATGACTGATGGAAAAAATAATAATAAAACAAATATATAGTGTTTATGTAAAAAGGGCACTGGGCGATGTATAACTCTTACTCCAGGTAACTAGAAACTGCTGAAATGCGCATGCTAAGATGGTCAGCTGGTGTGTCCCTAAGATACAAAATAAAAAGCTCACGCATTTGTGGAAGCTTAGGTGTTACAAACATCAACAGTAAGATGGAGGAGAGGCGATTGAGATGGTGTGGCCACGTTGGACGCAGAGCACCAGATCACATTGTGAACCAGGCAATCTCCATGGATCTTCCTCGAATAACAACCAGAGAAAGACCAAATAATTCATGGGGGATGCAAAAAGATAACCTGATGCAGAGGCACGGCCTGAGGGACGTAGTCCGGGACAGAAGAGCATACAACCTGAGGACGAGGTGAGCTGACTCCAACAGTGTTCGCAGACAGTGAGTTGGGATGGAGCCAGGGAGAAGAAGAAGTGTATATGTAAAAAGGAGGCATGGTAATGGAACACTAAGGGAAGATAACTCGATCAAATAAATTATTATATATTTTGAAATAATGAAATTTAAAAAATTAGAAAATTCGTAGGTTTGTATGAGAAAATGTATGGATATAGAAGAGACGAAAGATATGTGTCACTAATGGAATGTCTGGCGCTCTGACCTCTCTGTCTACCCTAACAAGGACATGGCATAATTGTATGTATGTATGTATTGAATAATAATTTAAATTACGCTGTTTTGAGAGCAGACTCTCCTGAAGGGCGCTCTTACTTGGAAATCTACCCCACTTTTATTGAAATTTTAAATTCATTATCAAAATAAAATAAGTGGATTATAACGATACGATGGTGGCGGCTTCCATTATTATAATTGGTCACTTCTCCGTATCTGTATATTTTTAGAAAAACTAAATTTAAAAGCATATTTACTAAGGGATGATGAAATACAAAGAAACCTTCGTAGATGTTCTTGTAAAATTATAGCAACAAGACCTGACTTCAAATATCTCTAATCTTTAAAAATAATAAGAAGAAAAAAAAGCGTCGCGTCGAGAGAGAGATGACTATTCTCGAGGGTGATGTGTCTTTGGAATCGAAACCACTTTGATTGGATGGTTAAAAATATTAAAAAATAATAATAGTTTAGTATAAGCTAAGAGGACGAGGGTTGTGGTCAGGGCTGTAGAGTCGGAGTCGGAGTCGGAGTCGGAGTCGTGGAGTCGGAACATTTTAGGCGGAGCCGGATTCGGAGTCGGAGTCGGAGTCGGAAAAAATCGACCGACTCCGACTCCGTTTAATAACTTATATAAAGTATATAAACTTTCAAAAATCTTGTGTTCTATTCAATATTGAATAAAAAAAATAATTAACAATATAAATAAGATTTAGTTAACGTATGAAAACAAATAAAGCAACCTTTTTATTTTAAAGTGTTTTCTTATTTTTTTAAATACATACCTACTTGTGTTGTTTTTCTAATTATTTTAAAAGTTTTATTTAATTCTTTTTTTAAATATTAATATATATTTTTAATATTATTTTTGTGTGAAGATATTGCTTAATGCGTATTGTTTATATATTTTTTTATTAAATTGTTTCATTTGTGTACGAATATAATAAATTTTTTATTTATACCTGTATCTATTATTAATAAGTCAATATAAATACATAAGGTAGACGCAGTAAATTATAAAATAAAATAAAAATTGAAGTCAGAGTCAAGAGTCGGAGTCGGAGTCGGAGTCGGAGTCGGAGTCGGAGTCGGTGTCGGAGTATAAAATAAAGCCGGAGTCGGAGTCGGTAAATTTTCATCCGACTCCACAGCCCTGGTTGTGGTACTTCCCCGCATCTGTACATGTTTACATAAATATATTTGAAAAGAGACCGCAAAAAAATTCCTGGTAAAATGAACAACAAAGAAAACTTTGTTGTTCTTTCAATATATGATAGTAACACATTCGGTTTCAGGTGAAATGCAGTTGTATATATGAATCATTTTCGTGTATTCTCATCAATTTTGATAAGATCTGCCAAAAATATTTTATAGAGTAAACAAACAGTCTAATTTATTCGTGAAGTAACCTTCAACATATCCAAATTGGTTATGATTACATGTTAAGGAGCATTGCCGGAAGACAACTTGTCTTCATCCCCTTTAATTGGGCCTTCAGGATAAACACCCCTATATCATATTCCTGAATACACGAAACAGGAACATGATACTGTGTATGTATTATAGTATGTATTAATTTATTATTTCTGTACATCATGAATTAGGAAACTTATATACGAATAACAAAAATAACAGTTTTAACATCTGATGTCATCGAAGCCGGGCTACCCCACTATTGGTTGGTATGTATCTCGACTAGAGGGATGTTAGGAGAAGAGCCCAGATCTATTGATAGCTTCTCTCATAAATGTATTTTCTTCTGCATTAACTTGAATTATATATGTAATGTTCAGGTACATTTATATATGTACATACTATGTCACTATCAATAAACCTATATTAATGTATTATTATTAACCCTTCCTTCCCTGTGATGTGTAACTAGTACACATTGCTTCTAAAAACTTTAATATCTCTTTAAATATAATAAATAGTGGATTCAGATTTTTGGTATTCCTCCGTAAAACATTTACGCATTGAATGAAATAATAATAATAATAATAATGAGCACTTATCGGCCACATCAGACATATTAAGTGAAAATCGAGAATAAATTCGCCGATACAATCAAACGTGTGCCAGTGTGTGACGTAGGTATATTCATTCTAAAAACCCGCTATGGGTGAGGAAGTGACGATATTCACGTCTGACTTTCACTTTACTTTGGTATATAGGAATGCAAGAAATAGAATCTAAGTTCGCTCGCTTATCTCACTTCAGTACCTTTCGGGCATCCATTTGAGGTGGTCGCTTTGCCCGTTTTGTGAACGTCGGCCGATCTTTTGTTCATGTTTTCAGCAATTTAATTTCAAATATCATTTTTGACTTCAAATTTAATTAATTTAAGAGATTTGCTATGAATATCATCATTTTTCCTATTTTAAATTGCTCATTTTTACATGTGTATTGAATACACAGCACCGGAACGCGCGGATTTTTTTAGCACAGGAAGGGAAAGGTTAATGTATGTTGTAATTTGTTTTATCAAACACTTCTTATTCCACTTTTTGTAACGGTATAACCCTACCAGTTTCAAGGTGCACACCTCATCTTCAGGGGAGCACAAACAAGACTAAATTTTGTTCGAACTGGTACCGATATACACGCTTCAACGGTTGGGGGCTGAGGGGTGAGGGAGGCATGGGACGATCTCGGCCAGCAGCGGAGAGATTTTTGGGATATATGTATTTACCAGATGTTCGCCTCGGTGTACTGACTAAGAAATTTCTAAGGCCTCTAATCTGTCCAATTTATTTCCGTTACTACTGATATGTAAGAATTTAAGTAACGTTTATTGTAATTTGTTTTATCAAACACTGTTTATTCCACTTTTTGTAACGGTATAACCCTACCAGTTTCAAGGCTTTCATCTCATCATCAGTGGAAGCATAAACAAGACTCCCTGATGATGAGGTGTGCACCTTGAAGCCGGCAGGGTTATATTGTTACAAAAAGTGGAATAAACAGTGTTTGATAAAACAAATTACTATATATTTAAACTTCCACAATGTTAATGCCTTGACTATAAATAATGTATTATTATATACGAGTATGTACATACCATCACACCATTTTTCTGCTGAGGTAGGTAGAGAGGAGAAAACGACAGCCTAGCCTATCTTGACATATACACTTATTCTACACCCATACACCTTCTTGTACAACTCCTACGATTTATCTGACTTTCTACGATTCCTTAGATCCATATCACTCAATAGATCTAACCATACTTTTCTAGATCTTCTTCTACAGCACCTTCTACTCGTGTTTGCATTATATATTAGTTTTGTTTGTCTTTTTTCATTCATTCGTTCTATTGTACATCCCCAAACTATCTCAATGTGCTATTTTTGTCTTAATCAGCACATCAACCTTAAGTTCACATTTATCCCGAATATACTAATTATTTATTCTGGCATACATTGTCACTCCATGTATTCTTTTCAGCGCACACTTTCTTCAGTATTTATTTGTTTCTTTTTAGTATTTTTCTTTGTCCACGTTTCACTCCCATACATCGAAGCTGGTACTTAAATGATATCGTGGACTTTCATCTTAACAGACTTGACCAAGTCATGTAATTTCTTAATTTTCATTGATACAGTACACACAAACCTATTTTCATTAGTGTTTTGTTTAATGTCTTCGGCTCAGTTAACCAAGTCTTCAGAGCCACAATAATTGGCACTGAACTCGGAGTTCATCATCGTCCGTTTAGGCGCACTACCGCACATAAAAACTAACCAAATCTCGCACACCTCTAGCGCGTACGTTATCAAACAAAATCTACTAGACTGGAACCCTTTCTATTATTTTTTAAACTTACTTTTGAAACTCAACGCTGAAACCCCCGAGTGGTAGTCATGCGTTTGACCAACTAAGCCACGGAGCTTGTCATCTATATAAATCATTATTCATACTTGATAGATCGCAGGAAATTAATATATAATTTAAAAAAAAAACAAAACTGTGTTTTATTTATATTTCAAATAAAAGCTTTTTATTATTTTTATTCATTTTTCAGCAATACATAATGCGAACAGTGTTGTGAAAAAAAAATCAAGGTTGTAATGAAAATAAATGATATTTTTTTCACTTGTTTTCTCCCGGGAGGGCGTGTTATACCTCTTCACCAGTCTCCAGGGCTTTCAGACTGAAAACAAAATGGAAAAAATAAACAAACCCCCAACCCTTTCAGTATCCATTGACACGCTATTTGGAGTCACTACTGTATACACGATGTGTACGGTATTTTATTTCTACTCCAGTTTTCAGTTGATTTAAAAAAAGGTATCGCCGAACAACACGTTTCATCTTGATTTAATCCATATTCACCCTCTATTTGAAATACATATTTTCCATGTATTTGGAGAGGGAATAAGGAGTATATTATTTAAAATATTTTATCTCAGTGAGAAGACATTATATTTTATGCTTTTTTTAAGTCATCTTACACATAAAAAAAAACATTGACAATGAGAAATCCGAAAGTTCTGTTTCTTTAATTCCTACTTGAATTTCATTACAATTTAACAATTTTTTTAGTGGGTACATACATACATACCATCACGCCGTTAGGGTAAACATTGAGAACATAGCGCGAGACTTTTCTATCTCAACACACATATTTCATTTCCTCTTCTATAAAAACATTACTCCTATGATTTATGAATTTTACATTAACTTAGTACGACCTCCGTAGCCTGGTGGTGAGACACTTGTCTGCCGATCCGGAGGTTGCGGGCTCGATCCCGTTGGAACCCAGATTTTTTAAAATAGGTCTGTTAACACTTAGGGCCTATAAAAACATCTTCCTGGTTGGCTGGAAGATATTGCCACATGGCAATAAACTCGCCAGGTTAAAAAAAACAAAAAAAACATATTTTACTTTGTGTTACGTATTTTACTCGCGTTTATTTTCTTAGTCATTCTTTATTCATTCCGTTTACATATCAACCATTTCAAAGTGGGCTTCTTTATCCTACTCAACACATCAACTTTAAGTTCATATTCATTCTTAATCACTTCATTCTATATCTGCCGCACATTGTCACTTCTTGTATTCTTCTCAATACTCACATTTCTTCACAGTATACTCGGCAACTATCAGTGCTTTCTCACGTTCACAGTACATCACATAACGTTTTAGTACCCAGATCTACAAAAATTGTGTGTCCACGTTAAGTTACCTGTTGTTTTTATTTCCATAAATTATTACATATATATATTTTTCAAATTTCTAAAATAAATACATCAAAGTCGGATCTTGAATCTCAAATAATTTTGATACTCTCTGGTTTGATGATATATTATTATATGTTTAAATACCCTATGGACTTCCCATCGATTCGAATATATATGTTTTAGTTTCCTTTTGCTGCACGCCGTTCAACATATCTTGTTAATATTATATCAGAGAAAAAAACTATTCAAATAGCAGACTATTTGAAGAATTAATTATAAATTAACCTTATTCTGAAAAATAAAAAATCCTGTTGAGTGAAATTTTATTCTGCAGGTTTATTCTAAAAATCTGTGTAAAAATGGTTTTTGAGCGAAACTACACTCTAAAGGTAGATAGCTTCATTCTAAGAAACTGGTTGGGTCAATTACACTTTAACAATTCATCAGAAAAAATGTTTGTAGAATGAAAGACTTGGAGAAAAAATATGTAATAGAAATGTTAAGGGAAGGTTTTTTAAGGAAAATATGGACGTTCCTTGTTATTGTAGCACACTTGGCTTTAGATTTGATCAAATGCATGATATCATAAAAGAAGAAAACTTAAGAGTAGTATAAGAAATAGTATGGATAGGAAAGTCTTGCGCTCTGTTTTCTCTGCCGACCTTATCTTAGAAATGGTGGAATTGTGTATATTTATTCACATAATTTATTTCTAATTCGACTGAAAAAAAATATATATATATATTTATATATTCACACTTATTTATGTTCCTGAAAGTATTTTATACTGTCGAAGTGTAAACGACTTTTTCCTTGCAATTTTTTATTTCTCTCCTTTTGCCAATTTCTCCACCCAAGCGACACAGAAAAGACTGAGACTATCGACTGGGAAACCGTTTACAAAGAAAACAGAGACACTTATCCAACCGAGTGGTCTGATTCCCTCCCTTGTCTGCCTCCGTGGAGGAAAATATTTTGCAATTATAACGGTGGCTGCTCGAACCTCAGAGACAAGCCACTCTATTGCCTGAGTTTTGTTTTATTTTGCAAACATTTTCAAAGACAATGTTTGCTTGCAATTAAGGTTTTTATATTGTTGCGGTTTGAAACGATGAGGAAGAAAGGCGATATTGTTTTATGCTTCACAAGCGGAAATAAGCGATTATTTTTTCGCTAACACCTGACATTGATAAAGCTATTGTGATATAAAATAAGCTTAAAAAAACCTTTTAAAATAAGAAAGTTTTATACAGGTAATATTTTATTTTAATGACTTTCACTGGAATGCCAATTATAACCATAAAACAACAGCGTCTTTATCACTGTTCTACGAACATATTGTCAAACAAGTGCTGAAAGTTTTTTTTGTTTGTTCCTGAAGTAAAATCCTATTATAAATGTACTCGTTGAATGAAAAATTCAGTCTGATAAACTTATCTGAAAAACCTTTCAAGAAAATGTTAATTGAATGAAACCCTGCTCTAAAGGTGCTCATTTGTTTATTTATTTCATTTATTTATAATTACCGGCTCGATTTTGCCTAATAAACTTACATGTGTTATATCAATAACATCCGATAATTACGTATTTCTCAAATTCAACATCACCTTAATATTTCCTTAACATATAAAACACATAAACATGAACAGTAAAAGATGACGTCTAGGAGGAAAGATAAACAAAAACAGCCAGAAGGCAATCTCGAAAAGTCTAAGATTGGAAAGGCGCTGAACATTTTCGACGAAATATTGAGGGGTGGTGTAACATAAAACACAAAAATGAGAGTATATTAACCTGATGGTGACTTATTTTATTTAACTCCTTCTGACTTCTGGATTTAGCTCCTTCTGACTTCTGGCTGTTCTCACACCTCAAAAAATTTCTTCGTGGAAAGCATTTTTCATCAAACGAAGAGGTTATAGCCGTCGTAGAGGAGTATTTTGCAGGCCTTCTAGAAAGTAACTTCCGTGGTGGGACAACAAAGTTGGAAGATCGTTGGATCAAGTGTATTGATCTTATGGGAGACTATACTGAGCAATAAAAGTGATTTCCCCCCCAAAAAAATGTATTTTCATTTCCGCTTTCAAAACTTTTTGACTAACCTAGTATATAACGTGTTTCATTCCTGTTTTTTTTTTCTTTTCTCTCCACCATCCCTTATTTTACCTTTGATTGACGAAATATCACTTTATATGAAAAGAAATGTACGGTAATTGTTCATCTTTGTGGAGTTTATGAGCGTATATTCACGTATATGTTCATGGATTTGATCGAGATGGGTAGTCATTGGAATATTTTTTGCGTCCATGTAACTTCCTTCATTTACGTTTGTCTGGTCAATCGGAAGAGATTGCCACCTGGAAATAAGCCCGCCAGATTGTTTTAACAATAAAGTGTAAAAACTAAATAAGAAAACACTAGACTGGAATCCCGTTTTTCAAATATAGCTTTGAATGGGAGTAGAACCTGCAATTCCTGGGTTGAGAGACATACCATGGAGGTTGTCAATAGTCTAATATAAAAAAAAAACAGGGCATATACGATTAAGACTTATGTTGTTTTTGGTGTGTGTGTGTAAAAAAATCACAAAATATTTAAAAATTCTAAGTATCCATCATTCTTTGATGTTAATACAAATCAAATTACAGACTGAAAAAAATGATTTCAGCGAATGAAAAATTGCTGAAAATTTTTCAGTCGACACGACGCAAAGAAGCCGATTTTTTATATGTATTTTATTATAAAGGGAGCCGATAAAACTGTCACTTCTAAAAGCTGTCAAAAGGGACATCTGAAGAATTTTCCATTCCTTCGTCGCACTTTCCTCTCTTCTCCCATTACCCTCGTCTCTCTTTTATTTTTTTCAAAGAAACTGGATCGATACAGATGGGAAATGATTCCTCATTCGATTCCCTCATTTCTTTGCCTTATTGGAAATCGTAAATTATATTATTTCATCGAAATTTAATCAAAGACGGTCTTAAACAGATCCTAAAGTGGAAGAATTCATTTTTTATATTATGACTTTTTTCTATCTAGGAATAAAAGGAGAAATATTCCTGTCGATATGAGAAATGTTGAAAAAAATATATTTCATTCCTATTTTTCTTCAAAGTTCTTTTCTTCTTCGGAGGCTGGTAATTATAATGACTATTTTAACCCGTAAGGCAAAAGCTCTGAATAAAGTTGTGGCACCACAGTGGCATCACTTAAATAAGTTGTTCTTCTAGGAGATGTAACTTTTTCCTACATTTATTATGCTCTAAATTTTCCCCTACAATATAATTTGACAGATATCTGAGTAGGAAATAATTTGATACTTCTGACACAAGAAGAATAGGGGTAGTTTAAAAATACTCTTAGGCAAGACTGTTGCATCTGGTTATCAGCCAGATGGGGTCTTCTTCAAAACTTTTCTCCTCTTCGGAGGCTGGGTATTAACATGCTTACAGTAGCTCTGAATAAAGATTTAAAATCAATCAGGAGAGGCCTCTTAAATTATTATTTGCAATATCAGTTAAATGATCTCATATTTATCTCCTCCTACTATAAGTTCAAAGTATTTGAACCTTTTGATGGGGAATAATGCTTCTCTATATTTTTTCATTTGTTTCAAAATGTCATAATTACGGACCATATCAACATATGAGTTACATCATTCTCCGATTGCACCACATTTTAAATGCGTTTTGATAGTATATATTGATTAATCCTTTTCAAAATGTCATAATTACGGACCATATCAACATATGAGTTACATCATTCTCCGATTGCACCACATTTTAAATGCGTTTTGATAGTATATATTGATTAATCCTTTTCAAAATGTCATAATTACGGACCATATCAACATATGAGTTACATCATTTTCCGATTGCACCACATTTGAAATGCGTTTTGATAGTATATATTGATTAATCCTTTTCAAAACGTCATAATAACGGACCATATCAACATATGAGTTATATCATTCTCCGATTGCACCACATTTTAAATGCGTTTTGATAGTATATATTGATTCATCCTTTTCAAAATGTCATAATTACGGACCATATCAACATATGAGTTACATCACTTTCCGATTGCACCACATTTTAAATGCGTTTTGATAGTATATATTGATTCATCCTTTTCAAAATGCCATAATTACGGACCATATCAACATATGAGTTACATCATTTTCCGATTGCACCACATTTTAAATGCGTTTTGATAGTATATCTTGATTATTCCTTTTCAAAATGTCATAATTAGGGAAAATGTCAACCCATGACATGCAACATTCTTCGATTGCATCACATTTAAAAATACGTTTGGATAGGGAATAACGTGTCTCTATCTTTATTTATCCGTTTCAAAATGTCATAATTACGGACTATATCAACCCGTGAGATACTGCATTCTTCGATTGCACCACATTTCAAATGTGTTTTGATGAAGGATAATACATACTAGTTGTAACCCGTGAAATATTCACGGAAGTAAAACAAATTCTACATTTATGAAAATCTCTCCTCTCCGTAGTTGCAGTCCTAAGACTGGTTTGCAGCATTTTCAACTCTTCTCCTCCATTCCCCCCTGTCCTGTGCGGCTCTTTTTAATCTGTATATGTTGAGCCAGGTCCTCCAACAGGTCCTCCAGGTACTCTCGGCGTGGGCGTCCCCTAGAGTTTGTCCCCTCGGTCATACCCTCCATTATGGCATGCAAGAGGCCCTCTTGTCGTATTATATGACCGATCCATCTTGCACGCCTTTCGGACAGGATCCTGAGCAGGTGCCTTCCTCCTTCGATTCGTTGAAATATATTCGTTGAAAATATATATTCATAAATGTAAAATTTGTTTATATACGAGGCAATCTCTTCCAACAAACCAGACAAAAGTAAATGAAGCAAGTTACGTGGTCGCATAAATCATTCAAATGAATATCCATCCCCACGAAATCCATAAACGTATACGTGAGCACATGCTTACGAACCCCACAAAGACGGACAATCACCCGAACATTATTTTTCATATAAAGTGCGATATCATCAATCATAATGATACGAAGGGATAGTTGAAAGAAAATTTCTCACCTTTATAAAATTCATGAACAATAAACATAGTAAAAATAAATGTCAGATATTAATAATTAAAGGAAAAAGAAGGATGGTAGAAAGCTAAGAAAAACCACAAATGAAACACGTTATATAACTGTCTAAAAATTGAGAGTTTTATCACTGATATATGAATTTTCCATGCTTATATTATAAGAAAAATATTTTTTTACCGAACACCCTATGTACTGAGACATATGCCATTTTTTTCGAAAAGCTGTCGATCGTTTTAGTAATAGAAATTGAAAATTGGCAAAAGGACGGAGGCTTTATGTTTCAAGCTTCCTCCAATCATACTCCAGCACCCTCCGAGCGCCCTTCAATCGGAGGGGAGGGGATGATAAACTGAGGGAAAAAGAGTTATTACATTTGGAAAATAAGTTCTTTAACAAAACCCTTTCAGCTAAGCACAAGTTCTTCGGAAGTCACCACATCTGATGTAAAGTTTTGATTATGATGTGAAAATGATGGCTTGAAGTTCATGAAAATAATAATAATAATAATACAAGGAAAATTTATATAGCGCCGTTTAGAGCGTACTCTCCTCAACAGTACTTTCAATTGGGACTCAAACTTATTATTGATAGATTTAAAATGATGCAATAATAAATATTTAAAAGTTGAGTGTCAAAATAGGAAGGTAGTGACTGCGACCATAAGATAAGGCACTTACCCGCATCTGCATATATCCAGAAAAAGTTATTTGGTAAAAAAAAACTTATTTAGGGAAGACGAACTACAAAGAAACGTTTGTAGATCTTCCGATATGTGATAGTAACACATTCGACTTTAGGTGTAGTGTAGTTTTAATGTGTATTGTTTATATACTATCATAAATTTTGGTTAAATTAAGACCTCACATAAAGGGGATGTCTTCAAGTGCATAAAGTTGCACACATAATGTGGTGACTTTTAGAAGGAAAAATAAAAAAAGATATTGAAACTAAATTCTGTATGTAAAATGGAAATTGTTCAATTTCTGTTCACCTGGATATACCAAAAGATTCTGACCTGGTCAACTTAGAACATGTATGGACAAAAACTACACTCATCATAGTGTCAGGGGATGTTACACTCAAATTTTTAGACATTAATCAGTAGTATGTCAAGAAAATCTGATAAAAGTCGTGTTGTTTCGTTACATTATGTTATCAAGTTTGTATTTCTGTATCCACTCGTATTCTGAATCACAATTTTATTTCTTGTTGCGATATCGTAATGTTTACAAACTAATCAAAAATATGTAAAGAGGTCTTAAGTGAAAACCAGACTAAAATACTTAGAAAAAAAATCTGGGTTACAACGGGAATCATTCCCGCAACCCTCGAGTTGGACAGGCATCTTACCAACTGAGCCACGAACATCGACTTATATGTTATTTTGTAAAAATAATTATGGCCGAAATCAATGGTTAATAAATAACCATTTTGTGTTGACTTTCACCTAGGAGGCATTCTATCCCCTACCTTATTCGAGGTTTTCAGTGGCCAAAGCGAAGTAAATTTATTTTTTTCAGTCGCCTGCACTTAATTTAAAGACGCGACGGGGGGGGGGTTAACTTCTTCAATTTGAAGTTTCGCCATTATTTTCTTAGATTTTAAGCTTTTAACTAAGACTCGAGCCTTATGGATTCGCCTTTTGTTTGCATTTAAAGGAATTACCCTTTTTATTAGCATAATTGTCCCTTTCGCGGTGTTCCGTGCAAACAGATTCCGTGATTTTTTATTAGCGAATCGCTTAATTCGTTTTAATTATTTTTATCTTAATAAATGTTTCCATTTTTGGAAAATTTAGTAACAAGTAGAGTAATTAATTATTCGTAGTTTCAATCAAATTAGATTTTTTTAAATTTTACTTGTTATATGCCTATTTTTTTAATTGCATCTTTCTTTCGTGCATCAATGTTGACACTTAAATGATTATGACGTTGTAATTTAAGTTAACGGTAAAACAAACTTAACATACAGGCGTCCTATCAACCAGGTTATTAAGGCTGATGTATTTCACGTGATAACACATGTTTTTTAATGCAATATTATCAACGTTACATTACTCTTCGAAATATTTTGGAAAATAGGGGATGGGAATTATATGGAAGTGAAGGGAGATGAATATTTTGAAATTAATAATGGTTCTTTCTACTTCTTCCTCTTGGTTAAGGTCGCACGACCTGTTTGTGACGGTGGGCTGCCCTGGGATGATAACGTCCAGCTGTCCTTCCACCTTTTCGGCGGCCTTCCTGGTAATCTCCTACTGTTAAGGTTTTCAGCCTTAGCGATTCTTGCCAGTCTTATATCCTCCATGCGGTCCAAATGATCCCTCCAGAAGCGCCTTCTGCTTCTTCCCTACCTCACTTTGTCTTCAACACCACAGACAAACCTTATCGTCTCATTTCTGATCCGATCTCTAAGGGTTCTGCTTGCAATGGAGCGTACGGTTCTCATTTCTGCCACTCTGAGAAGGTTTTTTGTCCTGTTGGTATCGGCTCTCACTTCTATCCAATATGTCATGATGGGGTGGACGCATGTCTTATATATCCTGACCTTACTTTCGGTTAGCATATGCCTGTTCCTCCATATAATGTCCCGCAGGCAGCCAGCCAAAGCTGTCCCTTTATTAGTTGGTACTCGTACTTCACTTGGTTCTTTTATATATTCAAATCTGATTGAACCTGGAAAATCGTTACAAAGTCAAGCTTAGTGGACCACGACAGATGATGTATAGAATTATGTATGATGCTTTGGTATACAAATAATTCTGCTATCAACAAATCGGAGAGACAATCTTTTCATCCTAATTTTCCTTATATTCCCTTCCTTATCCTTGAACGAATTTCTTTCTTCAAGTTTTACCATTATTGGACCTCCATTGTCAGATTGGTAAGACGGTTGTCTACCAGCCCGGGTTTGATAAGCATTTGAATTTTAATTATCTTCGAGATGAAAAAGGAAAGCTGGGATAATTCAGGCGTAAGAAAGAATGAATTCGAATGATATAGAAGTCCCAAGAAGTGTAGAAAAACCTTCTGAACGTATCATGACCTAATACATACCAATCACGCCGTTTCCCTGTCAGAATAGACAGAGAGGACATTGCACCAGATTTTGCTATCTTGACACTAGACCCAACCATAATTTCCTTAGTCTTTCTCTACCACGCCTTCCACTCACATTTGTATTATATACAGTTGTTTTTTTGGGTGTGATAGGATTTTGAATTGGCCGACAAGATCGTGCGATTTAACGCCTCTGGATTATTTTCTTTGGGGTTATGTTAAATTACAGGCTTACACCAACAAACCCAAGACTCTTGATGAACTTGAGGCCAACATTTGTCGTGTTATTGGCGCCATACAGCCGAAAATGCTCCACCGAGTCATGGAAAATTGGCGTCACCGAATTAGACAGCGCAAAAGAAGCCGTGGAAGATATTTGAACGATATCTTGTTTAAATCATAAACGGCATGAAATTTTTTTTTTCAAATTAAATCTTCAGTTGTATTATTTTATTTTAAAGCTCTACCGTTCTTAATGGGAAACCGTTCTACCGTTCTCAATGGGAAACCGTTCTACCGTTATTAATGGGAAACCGTTGTATCGTTCTTAATTGGAAACCGTTCTACCGTTCTTAATGGGAAACCATTCTACCGTTCTCAATGGGAAACCGTTCTACCGTTCTTAATGGGAAACCGTTCTACCGTTCTTAATGGGAAACCGTTCAACTGTTCTTAATGGGAAACACATCTTATAGACGGCACAATGTACCTCGTAACAATAACACAAACAAAGCAAAACAAATCAGCCATTTTCATAAACGGCATAAAATATTCCTTGAAATTAAACCTTCGGATCAATTTTTGGTTCATGATCGGTGTTTTATTTCAAAAACAAATCCTATCACACCCAAAAAAAAACCACCCCATATTTGATTTGTTATTCTTACTTCATTCGTTTGTTCTACATGCCCAAACCTTCTCAAAGTGCTCTTCTTCATCTTACTCAACAATTCAGCATTGAGTTCATATTCGTACCTAATCTACATAGTAATTTTTTTTTCAGGTTTGAGTTATTGTAGGTTTTAAATTAAATATTTAAATTTAAAGCGTTATTTCTGAAGGTAACACTCGTACAAACTCCATTACCATAAAATTAGCTTGCGTAACATTAAAAGTTTGCAAAAGTATGAAATACATAATGTATGTAAATGCATATTTAATGCTCTCTAAGGATGAAAATACCCTTAACAGTCGTTTATATCACCTTTACGACGTTGACGGTCCTGATAACTGGGTTTGCTCTCTCCTGAAGATATCCTGAAACTTTTTGAATTACTTTTAAAGCCCTCGTTTCAGCCATTTTCAGAAGTCTTGGGAGTTTAAATTGTCGTAAGATATTAGCACTGAAGTTATTTGATGCATTTACAGAACCTCTTCAACAATTTTTGGAATCTGATCCTAGGTTCAGATTGAGGGAAAAGTGACTACAACTTCGTGATGGCTTTTTTCGTGTTGTTTCATGTTTACAGTTTTTTTATGGTCGTTTACCATTAATTTATTTGATTTTATGATTTATTAGATCCAAACTGTATTTTGGGTACATTAATAATATAATATATATAACCTAATGTAGACCAGTGAAGTTTTCATGGAGGAAGGCATATTGTATAACAAAAATCATACTGAATAAAAAAAAAACAATAATAGGCGCATCCAGAAAGTAAAGCACGATTGCGCACCATGCCCTGCAACGATTCCCCACCACCACGATCGTATGCGCGCCAGTTAGCTCTTTCTCTCGCTTCAGTTTTTTGGGACTGAAAGGGTTTGATCTACGTGGAGTTTATGCTAGGAGGACACACTATAAACTCAGAGTCCTATTGTGAAACTCTTCAACGACTTAGACGCGCCATCCAAAACAAGAGATGTGGAATGTTGTCGAGAAATGTAGTTTTGATTCATGACAATGCGCGGCCTCATGCATCAGCACAAACACAGCGAGAACTTCAACGTCTTAAGTGGGAAATTTTTTGACATCCTCCTTACAGCCCTGACTTGGCACCGAGTGATTTTCACTTATTTCCGAAACTAAAGGAATTTTTGGGTGGAAAACAGTTCGCAAACGATGAAGACCTCAAACAAGAAGTGACATCCTGGCTCAAATCTTTGGCGGTAGAAGAGTATAACATCGGAATTGAAAAATTGTTTCCACGTTACAATAAGTGTCTTGACAGCTATGACGACTACATTGAAAAATAGAGAAAGGTACTGGGACTTTGTAAATAAAGTTTCCTGTTGGTATATTTCGTTTTTATTTAGTTATGCCAAAACGTTCTTTACTTTCTGGACGACCTACGTAAAATAATCAAAGCACTGTAAAGTAACAAGGATATATTGTGTTATGAAAATGCCTTTTTTTATTACTTTTTTTGCAGTAGCGTGAACTTTTCTGGAACACATGTTTTTCTCCCATTCTTTCAATCTTTAAACATTCACTTATAATTTCTTACTTTTTAATTTATTTTTTCAATTGACTAAGTAAGTGTTTATTGTCTTAAGAAAAAAGAAAGAAACATTCATTTGTTCGACAACGTATTAATAAAAAATAATGAAGGATTTGCAAAATTAATCCATACAAGTAATATTATATACAAGGGATGAAAAGTTTGAGAACATCTAGAAAAAAGACGTATGTCGACCAAATTAATAAATTTATAAAAGTGGTTACAGTGAAAACCCTTATAAGAGTATCATATAAAGGACGAAGTGTATAGACACATCAATAGCAAAATATGTGTGCCATGATATAAAGAAGTAAACATCTGTCATCTTTGCCTACCCTTATTGGACACGGCATGACAGAGATAATTAATTATATTTTTAACAAAGTTTTATTTTTGTTACAGGTGAGAAAACAGTAAAATTGAAAATCGATTTGGATTCGGTATGTATTATTTCTATATAAATATAGTTTTCTAAAAAACTGACGATATGCATGGCCTAGTTAGTAAGATGCTGATGTTCCATCATCAATGGTATCTTGCTAATGTTATTTTTTTTCTTCTTCTTCCCAGTGTCATGTCAGGTCCCCCCAACGTTGACTATCACCTGAAAGTAAATATCTCTATCCCCGGCAGCCCGAAAAAGATCTCCAACGCTCCTTATACAAGTTCAATCACGTATATTACGGAGCCAGGAGATTTGCCTCCTGCCAACACCTTTCGACCCTCTATTTTGCCTTGGATGATCAGGTGCAGTAATTGTTACTTTTCTCCTCTAAGTACATTACCCAAATAGGACACATTTCGGATTTTAATATTCGTCAGCAACTCTCTATCAACGTTGGCCCTTTGAAGAACCCTTGTGTTGCTGACTATATTCGTCCAGGGTATCGGTAGCATTATCTGGTGTATCCACATTTCGAATGCTTCCAGTCGTTTCATACTACCAACTTTGACGGTCCATGATTCCACTCCATGTAATAACACTGACCAAACGTAGCATTTGACTAACCGTTGTCGAAGTTTCAAGTTTAGTTTATCATCGCAGAATACGCTTCTCATTTTATTAAAAGTCGCACGGGATGTTTCAACTCGGCACTTTTTTAACTTTGTTAAATTAATAACCACTCTATTAGTATACGAGTATGATGTATAACAACTAAGAATTTTGTACTTAAACGTAACAATCCATAGACTAAAAGAAAAGAAGATTCTCATTTTGAATAATTCTAGCTAATTTAGCATTCTTGTCTTTACGTTCCATGTTTTAGCACTGCAAAGTTAAAGATTTAGTACTGCACTCGTATATAATTGTCGTTGAAATTTACAATTCAAGTTGTCATTGCAGAAAACTGATCCCATCTTGAGAAATGTTGCGCGTGTCCTTCTGATTCAGCAATTAACTTCTCTATCTGGTCTAGGTAACGAGTAATTAGCATTTTAAGATATTTGAAACTGTCGATTTGTTCTATAGGTTGCCCGTTCAGCTGCAGAGATACACTTATACGAGACGGAAATTTTTATTAAAATCAATTATTTAAAATCACCACATAAATAAAATAAGCTGCATAAATGTAGTAGAAATGCGTGCACTTAGAAGAGTATGTAGTATATCGTTGCATGACTGAATAACAAATTAATTTTTTTAAAGATGAATGTGAGCTTTAAACGTATGTGTTAAGTAAGAGAAAAAGAATACGCTGAAGTGCATAAGGGATAGTCACGATAGAGTACGATCGGAAAAAGAATGGTTAGACTAAGTGAATGAAATTTTGAAAGGAGGAAAAGTATGGAGTAAGAGTTATAGAAGTAACTATATGAGACGATGTGGGGATAGGGAGGAGATATGTTGTGATAAGAAAGTTTGACTTTCTTTCCTCTCTGCCTACCCGAACGGGAAATGGATGTCGAGTTGGTATGTATGTATGTGTGTATGCGCCTTTTTTCAGAGATTGTCAAACTATTTGTCATCGAGTACCCCCCCCCCTCCCCAACTCTGTATGAGACGATGTGTGGATAGGGAGGAGGTATGTTGTGTTATGAAAATTTGACGTTCTTTCCTCTCTGCCTACCCAAACGGGAAATGGATGTCGAGTTGATATATATGTGTGTATGTATGCGCCTTTTTTCAGAGATTGTCAAACTATTTGTCATCGAGCACCCCTCCCCCCACCCTCCAACTCCCGCCACACAGTGAAAACGATTGTTATATAAACGTAAGGCATATAAACCTCACCCGATTCACGTTACGCAAACCGCTCGCTCGCTTATGAAACTACTGTACTAAATCATTAATTGATTCTAGCGCTGTTTGTTCTTTAAATGAAGCTAAGTGCTCCGCCGTATCCAAGTTGGGAGAACACATATAGAATTTCGGAAAACAATACTGCGAACTTAGACCGAGCATAATATTGTTTCGCAAACGAACGAATTCTCACGGACAGGGCCGTGACAATCTCATGCCGCGGCATATACAGCAGTTTTAAGGAGTGTCAACTATTTAAGAACCATTTAAAAGAAAGCATAATTAGTAAAGTCTAAAAGTTTTTGGTGTAATATTATAAAAAAAATTATAGAATTAGACGAAAATATTTATTATTCAAAATAGTTATCTTGTAGATCGATACATTTTTAAGAATTATTAATTTATTTATTTTATTGAATTAACGACACAACAGTGCCTTTTATATGTATGACAAGTTATACAAGTACTTGTACTTAAAATTATTGAGAAATAATACAAAACTTTTATATCAAATTTGTCTTCATTTTATAAGTGGTTTGGTTTTATTATGGATTTTTTTTAATAGTTGGAGACTCAAATTTTAATATATCAGCATAATTTTCTCTATGAAAACGACCTCCGTGGCCTACTTAGCATGAAGCTGGTCCGTCATATCGAGGATTATGGGTTCGATTCCCGTTGGACGCCAGATTTTTAAAAAAATACTACACACTTGCTTTCACTCATAGCCCCTTTAACATATTTCTGGTTGGTTGGAAGAGCGTAAGAGGGAGCAGAATTAGACAGCCAGAATATAATGTGTACAACAAAATTAAAATTCAATACATTATCGTTTCCGGGGGTTGAAAGTTCGATTTCCATTGCTACCCAGATAAAAAAAAGGTTTTGTATTGTTTACGCTTTCGGTGTAAACAGTAAAACCTGGCGAGTTTATTTTCATGTGACAATGTCTTCCATCCAACTAAGAAGACGATAAAAAACTCTTTAATTGGAGTATTTATTTATTTAATTTATTAACGACACAGCAGTGTCTTCTATAATATACAAATGAACATATGACAAGTTATACAAGTACTTAAAATTATTGACAAATAATACAAAACTTTTTCTTAAACTAACATGAACAGGAGATACACAAGCATTAGTAATAATAAATTACAATCATTGTTTAAAATTATTTAATATTAACATATATACTTAAGTTTAATATATGTATGTATACCACAAAATATTACCAAACTTCACCAAGCAGACTTACGTACTCGTAATTGTCGAAAACTTGTTTTATAGTGGTAAAGAACTTAGATTTGTTTTTAGTGGAACAACGCTTACATAGAACAAGAATTGGATTTTTTGGGAATTTTATGGATAGATCTTGAGATGTGGAAAACACGTGGGCTCACTTGTAGAACGAGATGCAAGTTGCTTTGCAGAATCGAAACCTTCCACACGTTGATGCAGGGTTACTCAACTCCAGAGGCAAAGTATTGTCCTTAATGTTTCATTTATACTAGATTATTTATATTAATAAAGGAGAACACAAAGTTATTAGCTATTTCTAAATATTGTTGTGATATTTTGGCGAACACTATATATACATATACTTATGTTATATTAAAAATATCTAAATTGTTGCAAAACTCATTTCCAAGTCTTTGCATGCGAATTATAGAGGAGTTAATTTTATCATTAGTATAGCAATTTTCGGTATAAAAGAGATTGAGCTGTCTTGTAGATCTAGTGGGAATACGAAATGAAATGCTTGCGATTAAGTGAGGTGAATCAATTACTGAGTGAATAATTTTGTATAGCAGTACTATATCGGATGTTTTTCTTCACACAGCTTCAAGAGTTTCATTACATTTAATAAGTTGGGATAATTTCTTTGTTCGTGAGGTATTCCAAGTTTAAAATTTATGAATCTTCTCACTACTTCTGAAAAAATATTGTGATGCTTTGTTCTCAAAATAGTGTAACACTTTGAATATCACTGTGTCACTCTTATTTCCACTTAAACCATGTTCCAAGTTTGTGAATAAAAAAATAAAAATATTTCACTAGGGGTCAAATTGGGGATATAGGATTGATGACTCAATTGGGGTTATATATAGGGTTGATGACTCAATTGGGGATATAGAGTTGATGACTCAATTGGGGATATAGGGTTGATGACTCAATTGGGGATATAGGGTTGATGACTCAATTGGGGATATAGTGTTGATGACTCAATTGGGGATATAGGGTTGATGACTCAATTGGGGATATAGGGTTGATGACTCAATTGGGGATATAGTGTTGATGACTCAATTGGGGTTATAGGGTTGATGACTCAATTGGGGATATAGGATTGATGACGCAATTGGGAATATAGGGTTGATGATTTAATTGGGGATATAGGGTTGATGACTCAATTCTAGGAAACCTGTGTTACATAGCAGCTTGCTATGCAACAACAGAAGTGATCATTGGCGTTTAGTTTTTATGGCATCGCTTAATTTGTAATCAATTACACATAATACTCACCAGTCACAGCACTGTTTCTCTCTTGGAAGATAGTTTGCTGACTTCTCTAACAATCCCAAAAAAATCCGTAATCTGTTTTTAGGCTTATGTACTTTGTTCCCGAAACGTTCTCTAAACGATCATATATAAATTGCTCTTTTATTAATTAATTTTTTTAAAAAGATGAGCGTGTAAGGTGTCACATGAGGTGAAAGAATATAAGAGAGACTCATGGAATAAGAGATTCTGATGTTTTTCAGCCTGTATGTCCATAATATCATTTTAATCGGAGTAGGGAAAGATTGATTTAATTTTACCGGGCGCCACAAAATTTTTTAGCGAGCCTGTTCAAAAACATCGAAATTACCGTAAAACCAGTTAATTGTAGGTAGGGAAGTTTTGTTAAGACACTGATTTGTATTGTCTTTGTATATTAATTGGTAAATTCACGCAGTGGACTCATTACACGAGGCTTTCATCACACTCGCTGGGACGTGATTCCTTACAAGTGTCTATTGGTGTTTAGGTCGATTGATATAGTTCCTGTCTACTGTTCGTTCATCTTGTGTCATATTTGACTAATTTGTTTAATTGTTTAACTTTTGTCAGGAACTCAATTTGCTGTATCGAAATTGATTTAACAATGCATTATCTCAAAAGTCGTTGACCGAGCAAATTACAAATTTAAGCTTTAAATGTTTTTTTTTTGTTAATTTTGAAATAAAACACTTTCAATGTTCTGTATTGAAATTAATTTAACAATGCATTATCTTAAAAGTCATTCTTCTCCCTGGCTCCATCCCAACTCACTGTCTGCAAAGACTGATGAGGTCAGCTATCCTCGTCCTCAGGTTGTATGCTCTTCTGTGAGGACTACGTCCCCCAGGTCGTGCCTCTGCATCAGGTTATCTTTTTGAACCATCCATGAATTTTTTGGTTTTCCTCTGGTTGTCATTCGTGGAAGATCCATGGAGATTGCCTGGTTCACAATGTGATCGGGTGCTCTGCGTCCAACGTGGCCATACCATCTCAATCGCTTCTCCTCCATCTTACTGTTGATGTCTGTAACACCTAGGCTTTCACGAATGCGTGAGCTTTTTATTTTGTCTCTTAGGGACACACCAGCTGACCATTTTAGCATGCGCATTTCAGCAGTTTCTAGTTGCCTAGAGTAAGAGTTATACATCGTCCAGCATTTTCTCAAAAGTCGTTGACCGAGCAAATTGCAAATCAAAGCTTTAAATGTTTTTTTTTTGTTAATTTTGAAATAAAACACTTTCCATTTTCTTTATCGAAATTGATTTAACAATGCATTATCTCAAAAGTCGTTGACCGAGCAAATTACAAATTGATGATTTAAATGTTTTTTTTTTGTTAATTTTGAAATAAAACACTTTCAATTTTCCTAAGTCCAATTTTTTTTTTTTTTTTAGTTCGTTAAAAAAGATTGCCACACGCCAATAAACAAACCAGCCAGGTTGTATTTCATACAACACACGTGCAAAACGATTAAATGAATGAAGGTTCAATTCCCGTCGGCATCCTTTTTTTTTTTTGAAGAGTATCACTCCTGTTTTCCCTCTAGGCTTCTTTTGCATATTTGTAGTTAGTTGATGTCAAAGCTGGAAAAATATGGAAGAGCAAAGCTATGAACATCACGACGAAAATACGTTCAGTTAAGTCTCTCGTCTTCGCAATATTCATATTTGGTGAATTTGGCGAATTCTGAGAATAAGCGAGAGACGTAGAATACCTTATTAACCCGACTATAAGGCGAGGTTTTATTTAAAAAGGTGACACGTAAATAAGGGGGTCGCCACATATTCGAGTTTTATTTTTCATAATATTATAATGGTGCTTAACTTACTCCGTGACCTGGTGGTAAGACGCTTGTCTGCCGATCCGGAGGTTTCGGGTTCGATCCCCGCTGGAATCCAGATTTTTTTAAATGGAATTCTAGTCTGGTTTACACCTAGGGCCCATTTAAACATCTTTCTGGTTGGTTGGAAGAGATTGCCACATGACAATAAACTCGCCAGTTGGAAAACAAAATAGTGAGGAAAATGCTTGAAAAAAAGCAGATAAAAAATGGGGGTCGCCTTATAATCAGGGTCGTCGCCCTATAGTTGGGCCAAAACTGTAGATGCATTTGAAATATGGTGCTGGGGAAGGATGTTATAAATTCCATAGATAGCAAGACGAGTTAACGCCTCCAGTCTCAAAGAACTGTAAATCATCGACATATTGAACTGAAAATTGTCGATAATATGCCTTTGACGAGTACTTCGATTCTTTAAGCTAATTGCTCATGGCCAAGGAGACAGATTGAAGAGGTATATGGTTACTTGAGGCATGAAACGAGAAAGGAAGAATTCCAATGCATTATACTGATCAAGGGAGAGATACAACTGTACTACCCTTAACCTTTCCCTTCCGGTGCTAAAAACATTTACGCGTTCCGGTACTGTGTATTCAATACACACATGTAAAAATAATTGATTTAAAATCGAAAAAAAATAAGAATATCCATAGCCAATCGCTTTAAATAATTAAATTTTAAGTCGAAAGTGATAATTGAAATTTAATTGCTGAAAACATAAAAAAAACATTCGCCGACGTTCACAAAACGGACGCAAAAACCACCTCGTATGAAAGCCCACTAGCTACTGATACGGAACTCGCAACACTAGCACTGTGTATGTTATACCACGAAGAAAGAAACAACTGCGAACTGAGATTCTATTTCTTGCATTCCCATATACCGAAGTAGAGTGAGAGTGAGACGTGAATAGTGTCGCTTCCTCATTCATAGCGGTTTTTAGAATGAATATACCTACGTCACACACTAGCACACGTTTGATTATATTGGTGAATTTATTCCCGATTTTCACAAAATATCTCTGATGTGGCCGATAAGTGCTAATTATTATTAATATTATTTTTTTCATTCAATGCGTAAATGTAATAGGTTAGTCAAAGAGTTTTGAAAGCAACATCTACGGAGCAGTAGAAAAACCAATAGGTTATAGCCGTCGTAGAGGTGTATTTTGCAGGCCTTCCAGAAAGTCACTTCCGTGATGGGACAACAAAGTTGGAAGATCGTTGGACCAAGTGTATTGATCTTATGGGAGACTATACTGAGCAATAAAAGTAATTTCCCCCAAAAAAAAATGTATTTTCATTTACGTTTTCCAAACTTTTTGACTAACCTAGTATTACGGAGGAATATCTAAAATCTGAGCCCAGTATTTATTTTATTTATAGAGATATGTTATTAAAGTTTTTAGAAGCAATGTGTACTAGTTACATATCACAGCACAGGAAGGGTTAACAACTACCCTTTGAGCCTCGGAGTGCAGGGGTAAATTAAGAGGAGACATTAGAGGCTATCGTTGAAATCACGATGCTCAGTCATTAGGTACACTACAGAATGAAGTTGGTTGTAAGAGATTTCCACGTGGAAAAGATCTAGTAGGTTGTTGTATATACAAGACAATGAAAAGAATGTTATAAAAAAACAATACAATAAATGTTTTTGAAATTGTATCTAAAAGGTTTATATTCAACACAAATTTTATCTAAAAGGTTATCGACGAATTCTTATAATTCAATTTTTAAATCCTCTTCTAAAGTGTAAATCTCATTTCGCAAAACTTAGCAATGAAAATTAATATAGACGCTGAATCCGAAAAAATACTTATAAATTCTCGCCTGAGAAATAAATACTGAAATATAAAATCCCCAAAAACAAACTCGAAGGTAATTAGTCAAAAATCTTTAAATGCTCAATTTAATCCTGTCATTTTTGCGAGAAATTCGCAGGCTTTAATAAAATATTTAAATTGAAAAATCCTGGATAACAAATAAGTTTAGGAAAGCAAAAGACGAAAAAAAAACTTTTCAATTCATTAGTATATCCAAAAGATCCATTATTCTTCCAATTAGAATTTATTAAACCAAAAGCCAAAGAGTAATTAATTATTATTATAATTACTGAAAATCATTTTTTGCATAATTAAATACAAAATATCCAAATGAAATATTTTTTTACAATTCACTTTAATTATATACCTATTACACTAACCGGTGACAACGATATTTCATTTCAATTAACCTGATTTTTTTTAAATCAAGGAAAATAGTAGAGATCATTTGAGAAATTTTAACTGAGATAAATGTAATACAATGGCCTAATCGGTAATACGCATGTTTTCCAACCCGGAGTTGCAGGTTCGATCCCCGTCAATATTCATTTATTTAAAAAACTGGTTCCTATCAGTTGGGCGAAAGAGATTGTAACATGATTGTACTATTTATATGGTTGTCAACATAAGTTGTGTCTGTTTTTTTTTTTCAAATTTAAAAATGAGCACCAAAAGTAAAACAAAATAGTAATGGTTATACGTCATTCGAAAGAAAAATTTCTGCTCTACAAGATATTTGCTTTTACGTTACATTTATTATTTTATTTGATTGCAAGCCTTCAAAATGGAATGTCAAGTAGACGAAAGTGAGCATTTTCGACACCTCCAGTAGACTTCGATGAGGACCGCTTAAACCATATTATTCATGAAGGTCCCCTTCAAACACTTTTCATCACCATTTTGTTTTTCATCACCATTTTCAAACCATTTTTCATCACCAGTAATGATGCGGTAAAGGAACCTATGCTTGTAGCCATGCGTAGCTCGATGACGCGCGAGCAAACCAGCAGAAATTGTCGAACGTTGATTTTTGTTGTTTTCACTCAAAACATGTGGAACCCAACCGCCGAACTTCTAAACTGTTCCCATTGATTTAAGATGGCGGTATACAGTCATGCGACTACAATTCATTTGCTCAGCCAATTATACGGTGGTTTCAAGGGGATCTTAATGAATAATATGGTTTAAGCGGTCCTCATCGAAGTTCACTGGAGGTGTCGAAAATGCTCAGTTTCGTCTACTTGACATTCCATTTTGAAGGCTTGTAATCAAATCAAATAATATATGTAACGTAAAAGCAAACACAACTTCTTGTAGACAAGAAAATTTTCTTTCGAATTACGTATAACCATAACCACTTTGTTTTACTTTTGGTGCTCATTTTTCAATTGAAAAAAAAAAACGGACACAACTTATGTTAACACCCAATACAATGGAATTGTAATTAAATGCAAATAAGAGTGAGAATCAGAAAAGCATTCATGATTCATGGATGTGGAAGAGCCGCGGGCTATGTTGTGTGTTTAGGAAGGCTTCGATATCTCTCCTCTCGAATAACCCCAAAAGGACCATGGCGTATTGATACCTTAATAATATAGGTACCCCATATATTCTCCTCAATGCATGCATTAACTAAGTTGATTGTGTTTGGCCAGCACGCCTTACATTGAACAGTGCAGATAGAGAGAGTAAAAAAATTAAATACCTCAGAAGTATCCTAGTGGAAGACCTCGGCCCAGAAACTGAAGTCAAGTGCAGAATTGAATCGTCTCGTGCGGCTTTTAATAAAATGAGAAGCGTATTCTGCAATAATAATCTAAACTTGAAACTTCGACAACGGTTAGTCAAATGCTACGTTTGGTCAGTGTTATTGCATGGAGTGGAATCATGGAGCCTCAAAGTTGGTAATATGAACCGACTGGAAGCATTCGAAATATGGATGCACCGGAGAATGCTACGGATACCCTGGACGGATATGGTCAGCAACACAAGGGTTCTTCAAAGAGCCAAAGTTGATAGAGAGTTGCTGACAAATATTAAAATCCGAAAGGTGTCCTATTTGGGTCATGAACTTAGAGGAGCAAAGTACAAATTACTGCACCTGATTATCCAAGGCAAAATAGAAGACCAAAGAGGTGATGGCAGGAGGTAAATATCCTGGCTCCGCAATACACGGGATTGGACTGGCATAAGGGGCATTGGAGATCTTTGTCGGGCTGCCGGGGATAAAGATGTCTTCTCTCAGGTGATATTCAACGTTGGGGGGACCTGACATAACACTGGGAAGAAGAAGAATGCACGCATTTTCACAGCATTTATTCGTATCTTTTCAGTATTGTTCCACGTCCACAATTCTCTCTCATACGTCAAAGTTGGTACTAAAACACTGTTGTGGACTATTTTAGGAGATTTTAAAACTTCTTATTTTCCCTTTCCTTATCCCATCTATTTGGGGTTGGCCACTTGGACCTTTGTCCTCCCTACCTCTCGATCCCACCAATCACTCAATGATAAATAGAAAATGTTGATATTATCTGATATAATTGAAAAATAAAATCGTTGGTATAGTAGGAAGTATTTATGACTTGTAAGTAAAAACAAAATTGAAATGAACCATTTTTTTCAGAATCTTCGCATCAATATGTTCAACAAAATCAAATCAACGCAATCAGAGTCGTGTAAAGGAACTGTTGATTACCTGTATAGCAAAATATATATCAAAACCAGAAGCAATCCCATCACACGCCATATACAATGCGTTCCTCCATTTCTTCCTCATCTTTCATCTCCCGCATCTTCAATATTCGCAGCTTCGTTCTTCTTTATTTTGCTTCTTGGTGGGATGAACCACAAATGTATATATTGTGTTATAATAAATATTTTTTTGTTTTTCTTGTGAATTTTTCTTGAAAAGACACGATGATCACTGCATTCTTCTTCGGATTGAAAGGAGATGACCCAGTTGGTTAGACGATTGTGTTCCAATCCGGAGGTTGTGGGTTCCAGTCCTATTAGAACGAAAAAAAAATTAGAAACCAATCTGATTTTTATTTAATGTCTCTTAAACATCTTTATAGTTCGTTGAAAGATGTTGCCACATGGCAATAAGTTCACCAGATTGTATTGTATACAGTGAAAGTGTAATACAACACAATACAACGTTTTTAAGATGGAAATATATTATTTATAATTAAGGCATTAACATTGTGAAGGTTTAAAGACATTATAATTTGTTTTATCAAACACTGTTTATTCCACTTTTTGTAACGGTATAATAACCCTTCCAGTTTCAAGGCTTTCACCTCATCATCAGGGGGTGTCACCTCATCATCAGTCTTGTTTGTGCTCTCCTGATGATAAGGTGAAGCCTTGAAACCGAAAGAGTTATTGTATCGGACGTGTGGCATCACCCTTGTGTGTGTGTATGTGGTATGATGAGATAGACAATGCTGTATAGATCTGGAAAGAAATTCACCCTAATATTTGTATATGTTCCTGTATTTGTATAATCATTGTATATGTTTGTATATGTAAATGTTTGCTATATTTGGAGTGTATATGTATGTTTGTTTGACTTCGATCGCATTCGCGACCACACTGGAAATAAGTGACTTGCGAGGCGGTGCGATCGGAGTAGGTCGGGGCCCAGTCGGCGTAAGCAAGGCCCAAACCCCGAAAGTTGTATTTCGCGGGCAATGGGCGCTTGTGACGGCCGACTGACCATTAATATAGGGGGCCCCCCGATTGCGAAAAATATATTCTCAGTACCACCCACTTTACCGTGTTTGACTTGAGACCCTGTACCCTACTTCGACTGCCTGAGAGGAATCTCTCCCTGCTCTTCTTCTTCTACTGGATCTTCGCTACGGAATTCGCTACCTCGATTCTCTGAGCGCTACGCGGCAACCAACGTGCCTATCTACAGTCTTTGTACCCGTCCGGAACAGTTATACCGTTACAAAAAGTGGAATAAACAGTGTTTGATAAAACAAATTACAATAACTATGCAAAGTTTATAAATATAATCACTAAACATAATATGCATACTATCACATCACCTCCGTTTCAGGGTAGGCAAAGAAGGCAAAACGCAAGTTTTTTCTATCTCACCACATATTATTTGCCTTTTTTACATCCATATACTTTCTTATACAACGATATCTATGACATTCCACTTTTCCTTTTTTTAATATATCATTCACTTGACCCAACTTTACTTTCCTTGATCTTCCTCTCAAACGCATTTTACTTATATTTACACTTTACATTTTTTTACTCTCTCTTCATTCATACCTAAACTATCTTATTCTCTCTCCCTGGCTCCATCCCAACTCATTATCTGCGAAGATTGTTGGGTTCAGCTCTCCTCGTCCTCAGGTTGTATGCTCTTCTGTCCCGGACTACGTCCCCCAGGCCGTGCCTCTGCATCAGGTTATCTTTTTGCACCACCCATGAACTCTTTGGTCTTCCTCTGGTTGTTATTCGAGGAAGATCCATGGAGATTGCTTGGTTCACAATGTGATCGGGTGCTCTGCGTTCAACGTGACCATACCATCTCAATCGCCTCTCCTCCATCTTGCTGTTGATGTCTGTAACAGCTAGGCTTCCACGAATGCGTGAGCTTCTTATGTTGTCTCTTAGGGACATACCTGCTGACCATCTTAGCATGCGCATTTCAGCAGTTTCTAGTTGCCTAGAGAAGGAGGTATACATCGTCCAGCATTCGGAGCCATAGAGCCATACCTAAACTATCTTATTGTACTATTTTTTATCATACTCAACACATCATGATCCCTTTCACATTACCAAAACATATCAGAGTGCACTTCTCCATATTTCTTAACAACATCTTAAGTTAATATTTATTCCTCACTTCATTCTGTTCTCGACCATACATTGTCACCTTATTTATTCTTCTCAGTATACTTATTTCCATAGTATTTAATATTTTTTTTCCAAATCCACATTTCTCTCACAAACATCAAAACTAGTACTAAAATACTGTTTTCAACTATCATCTTTTAGCGTGATGCTTAATTTGATACGTCGTGATGATTTTGATATGTCTTGTATTTAAAATAAATACAAAACTCAGGAATGCGGATAAAAGTGAAAGTGAATAGTCAAATGATTAACAATAAGTGCCCTTTATTCAACGATAAGTAGGTATATATAGATTTTCAGAACGGGGCGCGTGAATGCATCAGCCGTATATCCCCATCTTACTCCTGTGCATGACAAGGCGTATGCAGACGTTGCGAACAGTGTAGTGGGTAGGATATTTTATTTGTCAAAACGGCGAGACAAAGCGTAAATACTATTTGTGAGTACACATTGACGTTTCTAGTATGTGACAATTGTAGATTGTTCAGAGGTTGATTCATCGGTCGTTGACCCTGTATGTTTACAATTTATTTTGACAACAAATTATGTTTGACAATTATTTATTTAGGGACGTAGGTACCCTACAATCTTAACAAATTTAAATACTGTTCGGTTTAAATATTTTTTCCTCTCAAATTTTTCTTCAGTTATTACTTTAGATTTTGCAGCATTCATTATCATGTCGTTAATTTATTTATATCTTTCATACGATTTACTTATCAGACACAGTAATCAATCCTCTGTTAATACTACCATGTCATCAGCATGCCAGTAGTATAGAATGGATGAAAAGTTTAGGAAGACCTAAAAATCATGACATATCTATACCAAATGTATATTATTCTGAAAGATGGAAGAGGGAAAAACCTACATTGATAATACGCATATCGAGATGTATGTGCGAGAGTAGTACTTTTATCCAATAAATCGGGATAATTTTTCAAGTTCCACAAAGCCAAAGCCGAAACTTCCACAAGAGATGTTTGTTATCTTGCAGATTTTGTTATATCATGTGAAATCGAATCGATATTTCCCATATTTCCCGCCTCGAACGCCAAGATATATTTCCCTTTATATCTCAAAAGTGACCTAATTAGTGACATTCGTGGCTTAGTTGATAAAACATTTGACTTCCAACTAAATGTTAATGATTCTATTCCCAATAGTGCACAAAAAAAAAACAAAAATAACGAGTACTTGCCTGAAAAAATAACCGCCTTCTTTCATACATTGATAGCACAAAATTCTCCTTAGTGCACGTACAGTATCCGGCGGTAAATAATATACATCGGGCTTAATAAAGAGACTGTTGGCCATAATCGGCTAACTTCGGCTTTGTAGAGCGTCGCACGATGCGCTAACAGTCCGGTATCTAGAAACGATGCTCGAAAATATTTTTTTAAAGTATTTAGATGTTACTTTATTCTGTATTCTGCTAAGTACAGTACTTTACGGTAAGTAATGTACATTGGGCTTAAGAAAGAAACTGTCGGTCATAATCGACTAATTTCGGCTTTGTAGAGCGTCATCTCTGTCACTCATATACGTGTTCTAGATACCGGACTGTTAGCGCATCGTGCAACACAGACGACGCTCTGCAAAGCCGAAGTCAGCCGATTATGGTCGACAGTCTCTTTCTTAAGCCCGATGTGTATTACTTACCGCCGTGTACTGTGATAATGTTACGCCAAATATGTTAACTAGTATTGTTGTCATTTAATGTGCGGTAGTGTTACCAACATGTTCAACGACGAACCGTGATAATTTTATATAATCCAGTGGTTCCAAACCCGAAGGTTATAATACTGGGACTGAATCGCTATTTATTGTAATATATACGAAACACCAATTCAAATATGTTAAAGGGTGCCATACAAAATTTAAAAAAAAAAAACAAATCTATTTTAGTTCAACGAAATTTCTTTAAAAAAAGGAGTTGTGTTGAATACGTTGCAAAATTTCTCGCGAAATCGCGTCGATATTTCGCAGATTGCCCGCCACGAGTCCCCTTTTGTATTTTTATTTCATTTTATTACATTTTTCTTTATTTATTGGATCGGAACATGATTACGAACCTCCCTTTTTTATATTTTTTTTTACGAAAAAAAAATAACTCGAATTCTCTTCGCGGGGTTGTGCGAAGATTCCCAACATTTTTTTACTTTGATTCTTGTATGAAAAAGTGACACATGAAGTATTGATATTTTTCTTGAATACTTGTCGAATGATTTGTAAACATAAATGGTTTCAAGCAAGTTTGTCAAACAAACTCATAAACAAAAAAGGTTTATAGTATGTTTGTCAAACAATTAATAAACAAAAAGGTTTCTTGTCTATTTGTCAAATGATTCATAAACAATAATCGTATCAAGCGTATTTTTCAAATTATTCGTAAACCAAAAAGATTTCTAGCAATTTGTCAAATAATTCGTAAACAAAAGCGTTTTCTAGCACGTTTGTCGAATGGTTTGTAAACAAATAACGTTTCAAGTATATATGTCAAACGATTCATAAACAAAAATCGTTTCAAACATATTCGTCAAATGATTCGTAAACAAAAAAGGTATCTAGCAAGTTTGTAAAATCATTTGTAAACTAAATAGTTTTCTAGCGTGTTTATTAAATGAATCGAAAACAAAAAAAGGTTTATAGCATGTTTGTAAAATGATTCGTAAACAATAAATATGTCCAGCATGTTTATAAAATGATTCGTAAACAAGAAATATGTCTAGCATGGTTGTCAAATGATGAACAAAAAAAATACTATACAAATAGCAAAATTCCTTCACTTGCTCTACGCTTTCATTGCTTACTCATATATCACATTTGTTGTTCCTTATACATTTTTCTATCACCATAAACTTGGTGTTAGAAAAGTGGCGGAAAGGAACCATTTTTTTAAGTGTTTAAATTTATATATATATTTTTTCGACGAAAACTGGTCAAACTTTCAAGGCATGGTTTGAATCTTTGCAATTGTATGCGACATCTATGTAAATTTTCGGTACCAAAAATCTCATAGTGCATGCATATGGCAGCTGTTAAATCGCATAGTGCATACATATGACAGCTGTTAAATCTTAAAATGCATGCATATGACAGCTATTTAATGACATTTTTGGATAGTTTTTATTTATTTATTAGAACAAAGCTTGTTGGTTACTTTTTCTTCCTATATCGTACATTGAACTATGATTCAATATTTTAGAGGTACATGCAATATGCAAAGAATACTAGCAAAGCTTTTTGACAAAGAGTTAGTCAGTATAATCGTTTTCTTAAATTATATCAAACTTTTGTTATATATACAAGTAGTACACAGATTTTTGAGATAGTGTTTCAGTATGGTTATTGCTGAAGATTTTGAATTAACATGTTCAAAGGTGTGGACTGAAAAAAAAATCTGATGTCCTCACGGCCAGGCTAGCCCTCTATTGGTGGGGCTGTATTTTGACAATGGGGATGTCATGAGATAAGCCCAGACCTTTTCAAACCTTTTCTCTCAATGTATTTTTTGATATTATTGTGGATTTGTTGTATATGTTTATACTATGTTACTATTAAAAAACATAAGTTTATTTATTAAAGATATTTAAAATCATACTGGTTGGTTGAATAAGATTGCTACATGGCAATAAACGATAGGTTAAAACAATACAATGCAATGAGCCTAAACCTTTTGATAGCTTATATCATAAATGTATTTTCTTCAGCATTACCCTGAGATATTTATGTAACTTTAGGATATACGTATGTATAAAACGACTGTCGGCCATAATCGGCTATCTTCGGCATTGTAGAGCGTCGTCTCTGTCATTTATACACGTGTTCTGTCGCGATTTGCTAGTCGTTGTCAAGCGTTCTAGGGTCAGAAACGACGCTCTACAAAGCCGAAGTTAGCCGATTATGGCCGACAGTATCTTTCTTAAGCCCGATGTGTATTACTTACCGCCGGGTACTGTCAATTTACCTATATTAATATCCACATGCTAACCGAAAGTAAGGTCAGGATATATAAGACATGCGTCCGCCCCATTATGACATATGGGATAGAAGTGAGAGCCGATACCAACAGGACAAAAAACCTTCTCATAGTGACAGAAATGAGAATCGTACGCTCCATCGCAGGCAGAATTCTTAGAGATCGGATCAGAAATGAGACGATAAGGTCTGTCTGTGGTGTTGAATACATAGTGAGGTGGAGAAGAAGCGGAAGGCGCTTCTGGAGGGATCATGTTGACCGCATGGAGGATATAAGACTGGCAAAAATCGCTAAGACTGAAAACCCTAACAGCAGGAGATTACCAGGAAGGCCGCCGAAAAGGTGGAAGGACAGCTGGACGTCATCATCCCAGGACAGCCCACCGTCACAAACAGGTCATACGACCTAAACCAAGAGGAAGAATAAGAAGCATATTGAAGGTTTTTTTTTTTTTTACCTGGCGAGTTTATTGCCATGTGGCAATCTCTTCCAACCAACCAGAAAGATGTTTTTATAGGCCCTAAGTGTTAACGAGACTGGAATCCTATTTAAAAAAAACTGGGTTCCAACGGTGATCGAACTCGCAACCTCTGAATCGGCAGACAAGTGTCTTACCACCAGCCAACAGAGGTCGTCTTTCTAGTTGATTAAAAAATATTGCTACATAGCACAAACGAAAATGTAATACAATACAATATCTTGTTGAAAAAAGTTTGTGTAAACGAGTATCAAAATAGCAACACCGGGATGGAAAGACAAAATTATTACAAACTAGGTTACAAGGGTTATTATATTGATATACTTAAAAAAAATATTAACTCAAGCTGCGTGTTTATTTTAATCTTACATAATGTGTTTCCTCTTGTACACAGTAACTGAAAGCACAACACATTATTTTCTTTTCTTCAAGAAGTTCGATTGAAGCATAAAAAGATTTCTTGTATTCATAAACGGTGATGGGTTTTTTATAGCAGTGTTCTTCCAACGTAATACCTGAGTAAATAATTTTTCATTCATAATGTCATATAAAATAATTTACATATTAACATATATGAACAGATCTATTTATTTATTTAACACTTTTATTGCAATACAATCTGGCGGGCTTATTGCCAGACGGCAATCACTTCCAACCAACCAGACAAAAGTAAATGAAGCAAGTTACATGGTCGCATAAATCATTCAAATGATTATCCATCCCCACGAAATCCATAAACACATACGAGAGCACATGCCCACGAACCCCACAAAGACGGGAAATCACCCGATCATTATTTTTCATATAAAGTGAGATAGATATCATCAATCAAAAGGAGAGGAAAGGAAAATAAAAATCAGGAATGAAACACGTTATTTTGCTGACTAGAAATTTATAGTTTTTTCAGTCGCTTCTTAAAGCATGTCAAGGACGGAGCGAGTCTTATATTGGTGTGTAACTGATTCCAGAGTATTCCTGTTGAGTCTATTGAATTTACAGCCCATAATGCTTTAAATAATAAATAAATATAAGTATATTGATAGCAATATAGTATGTACATAATACATTTAAATATACTTCAAAAACACATAAATTGCAGAGAATACATTAAAGACAGAAGCTATCAGAGGGTATGGGTCCATCTAATAACATCCCCCGGCCAAAATACACCCCATCAATATAGGGCGAGCACAGTCACGAGGGCACCAGAAGTTTTTCAGCCCACACCTTGCACATGTAGAATAAAAAGGAGAAAGAAAGAAAAACAGAAAATAAATAGATGGCAGAAAAATAAACAAATCCACAAATACCGCCTCAGATCAATTCCAACAAACAAATAAAGGTTCCTTGACAGTAACACAATGTATACATATATTAACATACGTATATATAGTAAATTCTTTCCGAGTATCGCACATACGAGTACATCTCAAAATAAACTGCAGAAAATACATTTGAGAAGGAAGACATTAAAAGGTCCGGACTCATCCCACAAACATTGCCCCGGCCGAGATACACCCCACTAATGTAGGGAGAGACCGACCGCAAGGACATCGGGGGGCTTTCAGCCTACCCCCCCCCCCCCGTATATCTAAATTGAAAAAAAAAAACAAAATATATGGCAGAAAACAAAATAAAAAGTTAACTCACATATTCCAACTCAGGTTAAAAATAATAAAAGTTATTTTAAAAATAACTTTCGTTCTTGACGAAGTTATTTTAAAAAATACTTACATTATTGTCATATATTCTCTATCTCTGATAAAAGACCTGCTTTGTTCAAAATAGCTATACTAGGAATAAGACTGGGTATTTTTTAATACAGTGGGAAGAATTTGTCTAGAATACTATATGGGAGTTGACTCGGGTGAGAACATATAGTAAAACCTCGATATAACGGACTAATTCCGGCGAATGGGTATCTGTTAAAACCTAAATGGTTACAGGAGATATCATAAAAGTTAAGTAGTTAAAATATGTATCATAAACGTTGGATGATAAAAAAGAGATATCATTAACGTTAAGTGGTTAAAAAATATATTATAAACGTTAAATGGTTGATAGTGATACAAACGATAAGTGATACGAAGATATATTATATGCGTTATGTATTTAAAAGAGATATTATAAGCGTTAAGTGGTTAAACGAGATAATATAAACGTCAAGTGATTAAAATAGATATTATAAACGTTAAATGGTTAAAAAATATATAATACATGTTTAATGGTTCATAGTGATACAAACGATAAGTGATACGAAGAGATATTATATGCGTTATGTATTTAAAAGAAATGTTATAAGCGTCAAGTGATTAAACGAGATATTATAAACGTCAAGTGATTAAAAGAGATATTAACAACGTTAAATGGTTAAAAAAAGGTATTATAAACATTAAATGTTTCAAAGAGATATCATAAACGTTAAGAAGTTAAAAGTTATGTAAACCTTGAGTGATAAAAAGGTTCATCATTAATGTTAAGTGATTAAAAGGGATAGCATAAACGTTAAGTGGTTAAAAGAGATATTATAAACGTTAAGTAGTTAAAAAAGGTATTTAAACATTAAATGTTTAAAAGAGATATCAGCAACGTTGAGTGATTAAAATAACATTTTATTTATTTATTTTTTATTTATTATTACACATGACAAGAAATATACACAATTTGAGAAAAAACAACAGGTAATTTGATTTGGACATATAATTTTAATGGATCTGGGTTTGTTGCCTTTCATTTGTCATATCCCCAGTAAACTAGGCTTTTGCCTGTATCTCACTGAGGATATTTAGCATGAAAAAATAAATCGATACTTTTTTCCGATTTTTGATAACACAAAAAAACCCCGTTGCACGCTCTCATCAACCTGACAAACAGTGACACTCAACTACAACTGGAAACATCTTGCGAAACTCAACTCCTCACACATTATCACTCCAGAAAGACCAAAAATATTCATCCCACAATATACCGCACACAATCATTAGAATAAAAATCAAAACAAATTCAAAACAAAAAAAAAAGAAGAAAACAAGAAAAACACACAGAAACACAAATACAAAAACATCCAAAATTAAAACAACAAGAAGAGACCCACACTCACGAGCTCACATAAATCCTTTCTACTCGTCATTCATCCTGAAAGCCCAAGTACTCAAAATCCTGTCGCAATAACAACCACGCTCCGATCGACTGTCTAAATGGTTTTCCTACCTTTACTTTTATTGAAGTCGGCACACCATTGTATGTAATGGGAGCCAAATAAGCATATTGCCTTTGGGCAAAAGAGGTTTTAACTCTAGGGATGGTGAACATTTCATTAGTTGTCATGCGTGTCATGTGTGTCTGCTGAGTTTGCATCTTCCCCTCCTCTCGATGGTAGTGCCAGAGAATGGAATAAATGAAGAATGGAGAACATATATCATAAATAAATATATCATAAATTTGAAGTGGTAAAAAAAATATGAATATTTAATATGTTATAGTTAAGGCATTAACATTGTTGCCAGGTTTAAAGACATTGTAATTGGTTTTTATCGAACACTGTTTATTCCACTTTTTATAACGGTATAACCCTACCGGTTTCAAGGTTTTGACCTTATCATCAGGGGAGCATAAACAAGACTGAATTATGTTCGAACTTGTACAGACATAAACGTTTCTAACGGTAAACATTCGGGTTGGGGACTGTAGGTGGAGGGAGAGAGGAGACAACGTCAGCGAGTAGTGGCGAGATTCTTGGAATCGAATATTCCCCTGATGATGAAGTAAAAGCCTTGAAACCGGTAAGTTTATAATACCGTTATAAAAAGTGGAATAAATAGTGTTTGATAAAATAAATTACAATGTCTTTAAACCTCCACAATGTTAATGCCTTAACTATAAATAATATATTTCCATCTTAAAAACTTTGTATTGTGTTGTATTACACTTTCACTGTATACAATACAATCTGGTGACCACTTAACGTTTATATTATAACTTTTAACAACTTAACGTTTCTAATATCTCTTTGAAACATTTTAAATATATAATACTTTTTTTGACTACTTATCGTTTATAATATTTCTTTTAACCACTTAACGTTTATGATATCCTTTTTAACCACTTAACATTAAAGATATACCTTTATATCACTCAACGTTTCCATAACTTTTAACTTCTTAACGTTTCTGATATCTCTTTGAAACATGAAATGTGTATAATACCTTTTTTAACCACTTAACGTTTATAATATCTCTTTTAACCACTTAACGTTTATAATATCTCGTTTAACCAACTTAACGTTTATAATATCTGTTTTAACTATATACCGTTATAAAAAGTGGAATAAACAGTGTTTGATGAAAACAAATTACTTTGAATATTAAATAATTATGAGAGATATTTACAAAAAAGTTAAACGGTTAATAAAGATATCATGAAGTGGATAAAATATATATTTCATGAACTTTAAATGGTTAAAGAAATGGAAAAGAAAAGTTTCCAAATAAAACAGCCCACACACAGATTTACTGACATTGAGACTGTCTGAAGCTATCAGAGGCGACACTTTCATGAGACGTCTCCTTCAAAACAAAACGTTCGAGTCGATAAATTTGCCCTGTCCCAATAACGTTTAATGTCTCTCTCCCACCCTTCCAGCGATATAACCTAGGACAGAGGGAGAGGGCGAGACAATATCCTCCCTTTTGTTTATGTCGGGGGCGAAAATACGAAGACGGTGAGTTTGCAATATGAAAACAAAAAAAAAAGAAAAGAAGTGTCATGTGCTGAACTTATTTTTTAAATTAAAGTTTCTATAGATGGTACGCTTTAAAAATATTTACTTTCATTCCTTACAAATATTGACATTGTACGTATTTACTTATTAAAAACGTTATACTGTAGTGTCATAACACGTTCAGTACCCGGTGGTAAGAAATACACATCGGGCTTAAGAAAGAGACTGTCGGCCATAATCGGCTAACTTCGGCTTTGCAGAGCGTCGTTTCTGTCATTCATACACGTATTCCGTCGCGATTTGTCAGTCATTGTCAAGCGTTCTAGGGACAGATACGACGCTCTACAAAGCCGAAGTTAGCCGATTATGGCCGACAGTCTTTTTCTTAAACCCGATGTGTATTACTTACCGCCGGGTACTGTATTTGTACCGGCTATATCGAGGCTTTCTTCAGGTAGATTGATCCCAGACAGCAATGAGAGACATTGCTCTTATATTTGAAAATATCTCGTGTATTGGGTTGTAAAAATAGTAATTTTGTGCTTTTAGGTCAAATTAAAAAGCGAAATTGCACCAAATTAATAAATTACTTAATTGATAGACGAAATTTTAATACGTAAAATTAATTTTTAATTATCTTTAACGTACCATGAGGCAATATCGTTTTCTAGTCCTAAGTTGAACCTTCAGATTAAGAACCACTGGAGTAGACAAGTAACTCACAGTTCGCTATCGCGAATACGTAAAAATTAATTAATAATTATTTTTAAAGTACAAAGAGGCAATATTGTTTTCTGGTCCTAATTTGAACCTTCAGGTTAAGAACCATTAGACGCAGAGCACTCGATCACATTGTGAACCAGGCAATCTTAATAGATCTTCCTCGAATAACAACAAGAGGAAGACTAAAGAATTCATGGGTGGTGCAAAAAGATAACTTGATGCAGAAGCACGGCCTGGGGAACGTAGTCCGGGACAGAAGAGCATACAACCTGAGGACGAGGAGAGCTGACCCCAACAGTCTTCGCAGACAATGAGTTGGGATGGAGCCAGGGAGAAGAAGGTTAACAACCACTGTAGTAGACAAGTAACTGACAGTTCGCTATCGCACGTTTTGAAAATACTATCACATATAGTAGATAGGCAACAACAATTAAGCACTTACGACTTTTGTTATCAGACGAACTTTTTAGCCAGATTAATTATTTTTGGCTTAATTAATTATTTAGAATGGCAGCGACTGCTGGAGGAGGCCGGGGCCCACAATGGGCTGTAGCGCCATTGATGATGATGATGATGAATTATTTTTGAGTACCATCAAGGATCAAACCAGACACTCTTGGATGGAAGACCAACGTTTTATCAACTAATCCATAGAAGCACCCTTTATAAGTAACACATTATAGGGATGGAACCAGAAAATGTTGAATGGAAGACCAGCGTTTTACAAACAAGTCCATAGAGCACTCTTTATACGAGTAAGTATCACAGTATAAGAATTCAACCAGAAACTGTTGGATGAAAGACAAGCGTTTTACAAACAAGTCCATAGAACCACCCTTTATAAGTAAGTTCAATTGTCGTTACAAAACAAACTCTAACTAAAGTGATGTTTTTTTTTTGAGTACTTTCAGCGATCGAACTCGAAACTTTCAGGTGAGTGTCCAGCGTCTTACCAACTATTCCTCGGAGATATCATTTATACGTGATACAGCATAAATAGATTGATTGTAAAAAAAAACAATACACCTTTTGCCGTTCACACCAGAGAGAAAAGCAAAAAAATCGGCAAGAAAATTGTTTGCTAAATCGTTTTACGCCTTCGAGCAATTTTCGCTCCCACACCGCTAATACCCTTTTTTTGCATCCAGTCTTGTTCAGTTTTCTTTGACAGAGAAATGCGAGAGAGAAATAAGACGTGATACAAAAAGTAAACAAAAGGTGTTCTTGTTAAAAAACATATGTGCAAATTTCAACATTTGAGACAAATAAATGATAAAAATATACAGTAGAAGTAAATAAAAAAGTTATTTTTTAATGCCATTGGATTATTGGATTATATTTGTTTTATCAAACACTATTTATTCCACTTTTTGTAACGGTATAACCCTACCGGTGTCAAGGCTTTCACCTCATCATCAGGGGAGCATAAACAAGACTGAATTTGGTTCGAACTGGTACCGAGATACACGGCTCTAACGGTAAACATTCGGGTTGGGGACTGGAGGCTGGAAGGCATGGGACGGCCTCGCCGAGCAGCAGAGAGATTCTTGGTAAATATATGTTTGCCAGATGTTCACCTCGATGCAACGACTTAGAAATTTCCAAGGCCTCTAATCTGTCCAATTTATTTCCGTTACTACTGATATGTAAGAATTTGCCTTAATTTTAGTATATTTACTTAATTTTAAAATATTTCTCATCCCTTCATTTCCGTCTGAGAATCCCTTTTATATCGGAGGCTTATCAACCATTCCATACACTAGTATTGATATCGTTGTTCTACATTTCAGTAGAACCTTTATTTTGTGATGTTCTCATAACGAGCGATACCTTAGGTAAACATAAGAAGCTTTTGCGTCTCGTATGAGAAGTTTTATGATAGAATAAGCTGTTAGATGTATTATAAGGCGTATTACTATTCAATTAGACAGACGCACGTGCTCCATTAAGCACTTGAGGGATGAATATGGACAGGGGTTGTCAATTGAGATAGAGTGAAACAATGAGGATTAAAAATGTATTGATACTGTCAATTTTAAATTCAAAGCACTGCATTTGTAATGAAGAAAAACAAAATATAACACTTTGACGAACTTGTAGGATACCTACCTAAATAAATAAATAAATAAATAATTGTCAAAATGGATAAATGAATTGTTAAACATAATTAAATTGAATTAATTATTGTTGAAATAATAAACATACAGGGTCAATGACCGATGAAGTATTCATAGATTGCTACACGTCAAGAACAGCGACAATGTTTACTATTTTTGTAGTACCCGCGATTTGTCTAGCCATCTCCAAATACAAATAAATAAGCTACCGCCAATTCACGTGCCAGAGTGAGACGGAGCATGTAGCGCGAACTGGTTCACTCATTTGTATAAAATACCTGCGCGCCGAGAAATAAACATATTAGTATTGTCATTCACTCAGCTGTCAAGACTGTTATTATTTACCCGCTGTCACTTCCATTTTTTATCCGCATTCCTGAGTATTTGTAAATAAACAAATATCAATCAAGATTATCATGATATATTAAGATAAGCAACACGCCATAAACTCTTTAGCCTAGTTGGAAAGACATTTGTCTTCTACCAGCGTGGTTATTTATTTTATTTATTTAACACTTTTATTGTAATACAATCTGGCGGGTTTATTGCAATGTGGCAATCTCTTCCAACCAACCAGACAAAAGTAAATGAAGCAAGTTACGTGGTCGCATAAATCATTCAAATGACTATCCATCCCCTTGAAATCCATAAACATATACGCGAGAACATGCTCACGAACCCCACAAAGACGGACAATCACCCGAACATTTTTTTTTATATAAAGTGAGATATCATCAATCAAAAGGAAAGGAAAGGATGGTGGAGAGGAAAGGAAAAGAAAAATCAGGAATGAAACACGTTATTTAACTGACTAGAAATTAAGAGTTTTTTCAGTCGCTTCTTAAAGTATGCCAAGGACGGAGCGAGTCTTATATTGGTTTGTAACTGATTCGAGAGTCTCACTGCATGGACAGTTAAGGACGACGTTAAGAAAGAGGAGCGGTGAACTGGAAAGGCCAATAAACAATCTCTGTTTGAGCGTAGCGCTAATCCATGATTGGAAAGACGCTGAAAATTTTCGGTGAGATAAGAGGGTGCGGCGGGACAGTTAAGGATATTATACAATAGAGACAGTATGTGAATCTGGCGTCTATTTCTAACATTCAATCAGTTCAATACCTTCTGGTATGAAGTTATATGATCGTACTTTCGTAGGTTGAAAATAAATCTTAGGCTGGTTGTGGAGGTTAAAAAAATCATTTATTTTCTGGTTGGTTGAACGAGATTTCCACATGGCAATAACCTCATATGTTTATACTGTACACAACTAAAATGTAATATATGATTTGCTTAGGTGTTTCTCAAATTATCAGACGTGGTTTTTTAAATAATGTGTTTGAGTGCCCAGTTAAAACGCCCTTAACCGGTTAGGTGCCTTAAGCTAATTTACTCGCTCTCTGTTGCCATGCCTCTGGGGCCGTCCATACAAAATTAGCAAGTTAAATCGCTCAACTTTATTCTTGTTTCTAGCCAATGCCTAGTACTAATTTGAATGATCTAAAATATGGAACATATAGAGACATCTATTGAGATGATTAATAAATACTATAATATTACAGTTTACAGATATTATCGAATTTACAGAATTTACCTAAAAGCTTCGCATGACAGTCGACATGTGTCTCTAATACAGGGTTGCCAGTTTTATGTTTTACTTATTTAACCGTTGAAATTTGAAATGTTTTTTTTATAGTTACATTATTTACTTTCCGTGCGTTATTAAAATAATTCACATTTTCGTGTCACATATACTTTTAATTCTATCAAATATTTTATTAATGTATGTTTCCATATTTTCTGTGATAAGCTGTGACAAACCTGACATTTTGTTAAAGTTTTAATTGTGTTTTTCTGAGTGAACGGCTGCCCAAACGACACATATTGTACTCGTACATACTCGTATTTGGTATTTCAAGTCTTCGTAATATCCTTTGAATATATATACAAAAAAGATAACTCTATTAGGTTGTATTTTTGCTAAAAAATTCACGGCCCTCCGGAATCAGCCATGCTAATACCCTAATTTAACTCTTTCACACACACATTGATTACATTTTATTCGTTATTTCGTCATTCATTATGTTTATATGTCTACATCATATTAAGGCTCTTTACATATCTTACTTCAAACATCTATTTTATTCCGTGTTCATACATTTACATTTTATTTTTTCTAAGTGCATGCATGCATGTTGACAGCATTAATCTTTATTTTATCCTTCTTATCTCAAGTTTCAAGCTCCAGTTCCATACGTCAAGGTAGACACTTACACACTATTATATATCGCCATTTTTCCACGCGCACCTTACACTTTTGACATATTATTGCTTAGTAAGTATTTCAGTGTTTTATTTGGAAGATTCCAAATAAACACCTAATGAGCCTCATTCATAATTTATAGTTTCCAAATAACCACCTTATGAGCCTTCTTCATATTTGATGTTATCAAAAACCACCGAATGAGCCTTCTTCATATTTTGCAGTTTCCAAATAACCACCTAATGAGCCTTATTCATATTTTGTAGTTTCCAAATAACGACCTAATGAGTCTTCTTCATAATTTATAGTTTCCAAATAACCACCTTATGAGCCTTCTTCATATTTGATGTTATCAAAAACCACCGAATGAGCCTTCTTCATATTTTGTAGTTTCCAAATAACCACCTAATGAGCTTTCTTCATATTTTGATGTTTTGAATTAATCACCTAATGAGCCTTCTTCATATTTGATGTTATCGAATAACCACCTAATGAACTTTCTTCATATTTTGATGTTTCCAAATAACGACCTAATGAGCCTTCTTCATATTTTGATGTTTCCAAATAACGACCTAATGAGCCTTCTTCATATTTTAAAGATTCCAAATAACCACTTAATGAACTTTCTTCTTATTTTGTAGTTTCCAAATAACCACCTAATGAGCCTTCTTCATATTTGATGTTATCAAAAACAACCTAATAAGCCGTCTTCATATTTTGATATTTACAAATAACAACCTAATGAGCCTTCTTCATATTTTGATGTTTCCAAAAAACCACCTAATGTACCTTCTTCATATTTTGAAGTTTCCAAATAACCTCCTAATGAGCCTTCTTCATATTTTTTTTTCATCAAAATAATTCAAACAAGCAAACAAAACCTAAAAAAAGCATCAATGACCAGAAGATGGAATCGAAATTGGATTTATTATGCACTGAAAGAAATTATTATCTCATATTTGTAAGTTTTATTATTTTAACGGTGATAAATTGAGCGCCTCTGTAATACAGGTACATATGGGGTAGTTAAATTATGTAACAATATTAGTTAGTGCGAGGGTGAATTAATACCCTGCTGGGGCACATACTACGAATGCCATCAAAGCGCTACTTTATCTGCCTTAAGCATCACTGCTATTTACTATTTAAGATGCTCTTCTCTTCTCATAAGAGGTCTCAAATTAATATTTATACGCGTCATTCTTCTCGTTTCTTCGTAACTGTTAAGTTATGTGTTATTATTTCACAATTTTCTTTGTTCATTAGGACTTATATGATAAGGGTTGTTTTCCTAATAATAAGGGTTGCTGTTACATATTGAAAGAGGGAATATAATAAAATTATATAATACAAGCTTTTTTACTATTTTCCACAAATCACGTAACCATTGATGATAAAAACTCAACGATTCTCTTTTCACACATCTCACAAAATGAAAACAAAAACAAACTCCATTTCAAGGGAGGATGATCTATAAATATGATAATCATCCCCTTCACTCCGCTCTCGCAGAGACTAGCATCGTCATACAGGGTTAATTTAGTACTGCCGACGCCGTAAATCACACACGCGATAGCATCTTTGGTCTGTTTTTTCATGAAATACTCGCCCTCCATATGCTTTATATTTTTAATCATAAAAAACCTGAAATACAAACGGACATAACGATGGGGTTGAACGATGGTGTGTATTTATAATACTTAATGGTATACCGATGGGGTGGTATAGTTAGCAAAGAAGAAAGATTAATTACAGAATCTGAAAAGTAAATTGAACGAGATATGCGAAGAGAAAGATCTGAGAATTAGTGAAAGGAAAAGATATATAAGGTTGAACAATGAAAGATTGGAGCAAGTGTGGGTTGTCAAAATATGGGCTTATCCTACTGTAATAGCTATTTTCCGGTGCGATAAGCTTACCAACTGTGACAGCTTTATTTCTTCATTCACAATTAAGAAGATAGAAATGAGTGAAAGGAATATACGAGTACAATAAAAAAGATACAAATATTATATATGAAACGTTAACGTTAGAAACAGATGCCAAATTCACATACTGCGTCTATTGTATATCCTTAACTGTCCCATCACCCCCTCTTATCTCGCCGAAAATTTTCAGCGTCTTTTCGATCACAGACTAGCGCTTCGCTCAGAGAGATTGTTTATTGGCCTTTCCAGTTCACCGCTCTTCTTTTTTTACATCGTCCTTGACTGTCCATGCAGTGAGACTCTGGAATCTGTTACAAATCAATGCTAGACTCGCTCCGCCTTGGCATGCATTAAGAAGCGACTGAAAAATCTCTTAATTTGTAGTCAGTAAAATAACGTGTTTCATTCCTGATTTTGTTTCTTTACCTCTCCACCATCCCTTCCTTTTCCTTTGATTGATGATATCTCACTTTATATGAAAATGAATGTTTGTGTCATTGTCCGTCTTTGTGGGGCTTGTGGGCGTATGCTAACGTATGTGCTATGGGTAGTAATTTGAATGCTTTTTGCGACCATGCTAGCTTCATTTTCTTTTGTATGGTTCGCTGGAAGAGATTGCCACCTGGCAATAAACCCTCCAGATTGTATTTGCAATAAGAGTGTTGAATAAATAAATGAATAAATACAAGAAAAATATCGAAAAGCAATACACATATGCATTAACAACACCACACGTAAAATGCAAACTCGAGACAGGTCTAAGTACTGGCAATCAAAGGTCCTAACATACAAAAAGAATGAAAAAAATGTTCTATGTAAATAAAAATAAAAAATACATACGCACAATCAATTCAGTCGAATAAACAAAATAAATATTCATACGCACAATCAATCCACTCGAATAAACAAAAAGGAATACAGAAACTTTAATAGATTTACAGATATCTCAAAAAGTTGAGAGAAACAAAATCAGCAAAACTAATGTGAGAAAAAAAATTCAACATGGCGTCCAAATTTATGGTTCAGACCAACAATAAATACAAATGGAATACAATTAACAAACATTTTATTACGATCGATCGAAAACATCTTTCTGGTTGGTTGGAAGAGATTGCCACATGGCAATAAACTCGCCAGATTAAAAAAAAAACATACATTTTCCCAAATAAAAGTTAGTTTTTCATCGTGCATATAAACAAGGCGACTCCGATATTTACAGATCGTTAGAAATGCCTGCGCTTACATTGACAAACTCGCAATCAAAGTGTATATTTAAATACCCCCTATTTATTCCTCAGTTCTCCGAGTAGGTTCTTTCTTGGCCAGGCTCTAAAAGGGGAATATGAAATATCTCACAACCTAATATTTTATTTGTCTTTCACCCTGGTGCACAGGCGAAGGGAGAAATACTTGTATTATACAAACAGGTTTCGGCTTAAACATATTCCGTCTGCAAACAATCCGACGAACTTCTCGACCTTTAAAAGAACACTTTTGTTCCACATTTTGAGTTCCATAAAATATTTACATATTTTCGTTGTTGGTTGAACCCAGTAACTAATGTGCGCTGCAACGAGGGAAAGATTAGTATGATGCTATAGAATAGGGGTCTCCAAACTACGGCCCGCGGGCCAACACCGGCCCGAATATGCCGGTATCCAGCCCGTCATAGTTTGTTTTGATTACATTGTAAAATTTACAATGTAAGTAAATCATACGAAATAATAATCAGATGATTTTATTTAACGACCAATTAAGAAACACAATAACTGACATACATAATGAAATTGAACATTTTAACTGTAAATAATGATATGAGATTTATCCTAAAAACTTTTAATAAGTGACATACACAGGTAATTCACATAATGAAATTAAAAATTATAATAATGATTAATGAGATTTATGTAGCTGTAACTTTCCACTGACAATTGTTTGCAATTGTGGATCAAGTTTACTAGTGGAAATTATCAGCAGCGACTTCAAATGCTCATCAGTTAATTTGGACCTGTAAATATTTTTTTGTATACTTTATTTTAGAGAATGAAATGTCCTTGACACTTGCCCATAAGTACCAACCGAAATTGCGAACGGAGCGGAGTCCATCCTCGCACCCTGCGCCATAGATATCTCCCTCGCCGGCTAGTCCCAATACGAAAATTTGCGCGTAATTCAAAACTACAGTATGTTGGTATGATGAGCTAGCTAGGTCTTCGTCCTTGGGACTTAGTGGAGGAGTCAATGTGGCCCTTAGGCTAAAAAGTTTGGAGACCCATGCTATATAATATCCCTTGTGATCGAATATAATTGTTAACCATCTTGTGCATAAAAGACGCATGTGCATGTATTGGTGTATTGTACGCAAGCTGTTGCACTTAAGCAAGAACACAGCCTGGATAGATCAATGGCAAAGATATTACACTACCATGACATTTGACAGGTTGAACTGCGGCAGTTTTTCGTTAGTAGTTTTATAGAGAGCATGTTTTTGTTGCTTTATAGGGCTTTAATAATTTATCAGGAGCGTTTAAGATCCATAAAAACATAAATTCAGATTTAAAGTAGTCTAAAATTAAAACCAGAAGTTAATCCGTCAGGAATGAACCAAGAACCACCCTCTTGCTTAGCTAGAATCCTAACATCAATACCACGGTTACCCACTGAGATCAGTAAAGTACAATTCAATACAGTGTTGTGCAGTACAGAAAGGGCGAACGTAATATTTTCTCTCGGCCACGCTGTTCGATATATACAAATCACCAATCTGGATAAATTGAACGGTACGATACGAAATAAAAAATGCAAAGCTGTACAGAGCAGTGCAGTTTGATGCAATAAGCAGTTGAAATAAATATAAACATGTGCAAAAATATTGTTTAAATATAAACGTCTTTACTCATACCCACACACACACAAACTCACGCGCGCACACACACACACACACACACACACTCACAACCTCAGATCCGCTGCCAGCGTAAAGAGAAAGAAAAAAATACAAGATTTAAAATTTTAACAAAACATAAATAACGAACAAGAAGATTTTTTGCTGAGAGTTATCAAATCCCTCAAAATAATTAATCCGTTGAAAATCGAATCCTAATCACTCGGATACTTAACAAGAATGCATACCACTAGGCTGTGAGCCGATTTAGCTAAAATACTTGTGAGCGTTCAACATTTGTTGGCTGCCGAAATTCCCTCCGTAAGTAAACTCGAGTATTAAGGTATCGAGATAGAAAATTCATAAGCCCCAACGTTAGAGAGCGACCCTTGATGACCGCCCGAAGGCTCTGCTAATGCAGCCTGGAAATAATAAGGGTCCGATGCGGGGCGGTCAGACTTGACCCCCGTAAAGCCTCCGGGCGGGATAGGGGTCGGGTATTAGTTAGAGACCAGACCTGCTGATTTTGAATATTAGGTATTACAAAATATGATGTAATTTTGAATCTTTAGACCTGAAAGCTGTAGAAGGGTTAAAGTTATATTTAATTTGTTGCATATATTTTTTATACAATTTGCCTTCCTAAATTTTTTTTACTGACTCTGAAAGTACATAATAAAACAAAAAAGACGTGTTGCTTTATACCCCTAAAATATAATACATCCTTATAAAACAGGCATTTTTTTATTATTTATTTTACACATAAAAGGAAATATACATAATTTGCGAAAAAACAACCGGTAGTTTAATTTCGACACACAATTTTAATGGTTCTGTGTTTGTTACCTTTCATTTGTCGTGTTCCCAGTAAACTAGGCTTTTGTCTGTATGTCACTGAGGACATATAGCATGAAAAAATAAATCGATACATCTTTCCGATTTTTGATTATATAAAACCCCGTTGCACATTCTCATCAACCTGAAAAACAGTGACACTCAATTACATATGTATACATCACGCGAATCAAACCCCTCACACTTCATCACTTCAGACAGACCAAAACGTTCATCTCACAATATACCGCACATAATCATAAAAAAAAAACAATAAAAAACCACACACTCAAGAGCTCACACAAACTTTTGCTACAAGTCATTCCTCTTGCAGGCCCAAGTATTCAAAGTCATGTCGCAATAACAACCCCGCTCCGATCGACTGTCTAAATGGTTTTCCTCCCTTTACACGGAGGTTTTCCTCCTCGGCACGCCATTGTATGTCTTGGGACCAAATAGGCATTATTACATTTTGATTTTTATTTATACATATCTGTTTAGATTGATGTTAAGAGTGTCTTAAGTATAAAAGCGACCCTAAACTTAAAGAGGCTACGCTGGCTCGGCCATATAAGAATGCATGAATAAAATACATTCCTTACAATCACGGCGTTTCCTTGCTAGGATAAGCAAAGAGAACAAAGCGCCAGATATATATTGAGACACATACTCGTTTTTTGCTTCTTCCATATGCATACACCCTCTCATAGAGCTCTTACGATTTCACTTACTTCTTATATTTCTTTTTTTTTTTTCTTCAAAATAGCAAACACGTGATCCATCCATACTTGCCTTAGTTTTCCTCTCACACGCCTTCCACTGACATTTACACTTTACACTTGGTTTATTAGTATGTTTTCTTTAATTCGTTCTACATGCCCAAATCATCTCAGAGTAATCTTCTTGATATTACTTTACACATCAACCTTAAGTCCACATTCATCTTCATTCCGTATTCTGTCATACATAGTTATTCCATGTATTATTTCCAATGAACGCATTTCTACAGCGTTTATTCAGCTTCATCCTCATCTCGGTTCAATACTATAATATAAATATGTATTATTTTTCCTTCTCACATCCTTTTCTATCCCTGACCGACCCTTGTACATAAATTTGTTTTTATTATTGTGTAAAACGGTCAGTTTCCCCCTTTAGCACTAAAGTTTGTTAAAAATTGTATCGTATTTATTACACAGTATAACCTAGCGGACGTTTTGTCATATGGCAATATCTTCCAACCTACCAAAAATATGTTAAAGAGATCTTAAGTGAAACCAGATAGGAATCCTTTTAAAAAAATCTGGGTTCCAGCAGGAATCGAACCCGCAACCTCTAAGCAACTATCTTAACGACTAGGCCATCGAGATCGTCGGTTGTGAGAAATTGACTCATGAAAATAGATCCGTTATGTTGTACACTCTACAATAAAATTTTATTACAGTTTGATAATCTCTTACAACCAACCAGAATGATGTTCAAGAACTGGTTTTAAAAAAATATTGTCGTGTTTCTATTTTTTTCTTTTTTTATAAAAGTATAAAAAAAAGTGTGGAATGACTGTATTCTTCATATTAATTTCATATACAGTTGATACCAAACTCATGTACAGTTGATACCGAATTTATGTACCGTTGATACCGAATCCATGTACAGTTGATACCGAATTCATGTACAGTTGATACTAAACTCATGTGCAGTTGATACCAAATTCATGTACAGTTGATACCAAATGCATGTACAGTTGATACCAAATTCACGAGCAGATATACCAAATTCATGTACAGTTGATACCAAACTCATGTACAGTTGATACCGAATTCATGTATCATACAGTTGATACCAAAATCATGTATAGTTGATATCAAATTCATGTACAATTGATACCAAATTCATGTACAGTTGATACCAAACTCATGTACAGTTGATACCAAATTCACGAGCAGATATACCAAATTCATGTACAGTTAATACCAAACTCATGTACAGTTGATACCGAATTCATGTATCATACAGTTGATACCTAATTCATGTATAGTTGATATCAAATTCATGTACAGTTGATACCAAATTCATGTACAGTTGATACCAAATTCATGTACAATTAATGCCAAATAAATTAAATGTTCCATTTTTACTGTGATTAATAAATAAACGTTTAGCTGCTCAAAATGTGAATTGTATGGAGTATAATACGTATCTAACGTCCTTAACTAAATACCATATAGTATGGATGTCTGGCAAATGGCTATGAGATGTACATATAGCTAATAACTAATTGGCACTATTGGAAACGTGTCAGGAATGTCCGCCTGGAGCTTGATTGTTGCTGGATTACTAATCAGGAGTTCGGTAGATCGGCACTCGACAGTAATTACACGTCTTGGGAATACACGGCAACTCTCTGAGTTCCTCAACATTTACAGAATTGATAGAAATCAAAACCAACACCACTAGAACAATGAACCTTTTTTGATTAACCAAGATGTGGTATCTCGCTGCAATTCTATAGAGACCACCTTTTGTGTTTTCTAGTTCCTCGCACATTGTTTTTTACTGTCTTTATTGTCGGACTCATGAAATCTTTTACCAGCTAATAAAATATTTTGATAAGACACTAGACTTCCGTGGGGAATGTAACCGGTTTGAACTCCACGCTGTGATACTCTCTCTCTCAAATGACACTGTCATTTTTTCTGCCTAGTAGTCCGGATTATAATAAAGGATACCTATGACATCGGAAATATCAATTCTTCAAAAAAAGGGGGGGAAAAACGTGCTGATCTGACCAATAAAATATTTAATAATAATAAATAATATTTTTTTTATAATAATAATATAAAGCACCGTTTCAGTTTTCGTGACGTTGATGCCAATTTGTCCTACCGCGCCAATAGACGTTTCACTTCGATTGTATGGATCTGGGTGTGTTGCGTTTCTTTTGACGTGTTCCCAGTAAACTAGGGGTTTGCATATATCTCACTGTATGATTGATTAGAGATAGAGATTATTACATAGCAATAAACTCGCAATATTTTACAATGTACAATATAGTTTATAGCAATGTGACAATCTCTTGAAACCAACTTAAATTATATTAAAAAAAATTTAAGTGATAATCAGACTGAAAATCTATTTAAACAAAAAGGGGATGAAATTTTTGCGAAATCCTATCCAAATTTTCTCACATTGTAAAATTTATTTTCTGAGAATTTAATCAATGTTAAATATGGTTTTGATTTGAAATTCAACATAACGGTCTACATCGGATATCGCTATTACTTGTTTATATTCCGATCGCTCTGGATTTCCAGACATATTTACCGAACTCAATAAACAACGAATAGATTCGATCTTTAAAGTCGAGTCTCTCAACTCTCTAATTTAGAAACTGTTCCAGAACAGATATTGAGAAACACAGAACTAAATTACTATGTATCGATCTCATCTCAATCAATATCAGGGATGGAACTGTTTCAGTAAATTAAATTTACCAATTAATTCATAGAGTAATGCGAATATGTTGAATAGTTTGGACGTGATACAGAGTGAGGCACGAATGTTGCTAAAAAAACAAATATGAATATTTCTGTTGTTTTTTAATTTTTCTTTTATTTCTTTTTTTTTCAGAATAAAAGGCTATATATAATTTTGTTTAATAAACAAGATTGAAGATGCAGATAGAATACGAGTGGTGCAACTGTATTATGAACTAAAGTCTCCAATTTTGGTACAGAGATCATTTAGGACTCAAATAAATCTGGATGCGCCCAATTGATGGACCATTATGCGAATTGCAGAAAAAATTAATACACATGGCACTGTCCAGAGGACGCCCTACCATCGAAATCCAACAGTTCGAACATCAAACATCATCCCCGCCAGTGGCCGCAGCTATTGATAACAATCCTAGCATTTCAACAAGACAATTAGTATAATGTATAACGTATAATCCAGGCGCTATACAAGAATGAGGCCGCTATAATCAGATGTGACGAGGACACAAAGGAAGCCAATATAAGACAAGGGGTAAGGCAGGGATGCTCTCTGTCACCTGTTCTTTTTAACGCCTATATACAGAGCGCGATTGACGACTTGAGAGAGAGAATGAGTCACAGAGAAGGTGTAAAGATACACGGGCAAAAGGTGGATATGATAAGGCTCGCTGACGATATTGCTATGGTTGCTGAAAGTGAAGAGGAACTACAAGAGGCCTTAACAACTATGGAAAGCATTCTTCAAAATAACTACAGTATGAAGATAAATAAAGACAAAACAAAGCTGCTGACTGTAGGCCGAGCGCAACACCAGATGAGAATAGTGATGTCGGGTAAACCACTAAAGAACACCGAGGAGTTTGTCTACCTCGGGAGCAAAATAACATGGGACGGTCGGTCCAAGAGCGAGGTCGACAGCCGTATACATCAGGCTAGACTTACATTTAATAAAAGGTCGAAAATAATAGAATCAAATAATATAGACCTTAAACTGAGAATACTCCTCATCAAGACCTATGTTTGGAGTATCTTAATGTACGGCTGCGAGACATGGTGCCTATCCGAAAGAGATAGACGAAAACTAGAGGCTTTTGAGATGTGGTCCTATAGAAGACTATTAGGAATTTCCTGGAGAGACCGCATCACAAATGAAGAGATTCTCCAACGAATCGAAGGAGGAAGGCACCTGCTCAGGATCCTGTGCGAAAGGCGTGCAGGATGGATCGGTCATATAATACGACAAGAGGGCCTCTTGCATGCCATAATGGAGGGTATGACGGAGGGGACAAACTCTAGGGGACGCCCACGCCGAGATTACCTGGAGGACCTGTTGGTGGACGTGCGCTGCTCAAAATATACAGATTTAAAAAGAGCCGCACAGGACAGGGAGGAATGGAGGAGAAGAGTTGAAATTGCTGCAAACCAGTCTTAGGACTGCAACCACGGAGAGAGAGACTGCTGTCAGTCGAAGGAGTGTTTCGCGTATTTCGCACAAAGATTTGAATTTGTTTCCATATAAAATTCAAATAACAAGCTAATTGAATTCAGAAGATCCACCAATTTGACTCGAGTTCTGCCAAAAGTTGTTTCGTTTTGTTTAGAGCGATTTAAACTTCATAAATTGCTTACTTATGTCTGACGAGGCATACTTTGATTTAAACGGAAATGTGAACAAGCGAAATTGTCGTATATGGGCCACTAAAAATCCTCAAAACATCCACTCAGTGAGGTTGCATGCAGAACGTGTGACTGTGTGGTGTGCAGTATTGGCCAACTGTATTGTCGGCCCTTACTTTTTTTAAGAAAACGATGCCAATGTTACAGTGAATGGAGAGCTCTAGGTTAACATGCTGCAACAATTTTTTTTCCTCAGAAATGCGCCGAAGACGAATACCTTTCTGAAATGTATAGCTTCAACAAGATGGAGCCAGTTGTCACATAACAAGACCAGTAATGGTGGCCCTGCGTGAAAAATTTGGTGAAAAAATAATCTCACAAAGCACCGAACATCGTTGACCCTCAAGGTCACCTGACCTCACTGTTTCAGATGTTTTTATAGGGATATTGTAAACAAGAGGTGTTTAAAACTAAGCCACGCAATAAAAATGAGTTAAAAGAATCCATAAGGGCCGTTTTTGAAGCAATACCCCGGGCATCATTAGCAGCGACGATGAACAACGTTTTGGTCAGATGCAGGTTTGCATTAACGAAGGTGGACCACATCTTAAACAAAATATTTTTTTAAAAACGAATTCCTATGTTTACAATTTATTAGAATTCTTGATTTAAAATAATAAATAAATAATAAAAAAAAATAACAGAAATATTCACATTTGTTTTTGTACCAACATTCGTGCCCTACCCTGTATTATCTTCAACCCAATCAATTAAGCCTTTGAGTTATAAAACTTCAAAGTAGGCATTAAACATTGAAATGGGCATAAAACATTGAAGTAGACATAAAACATTGAAGTAGGCATAAAACATTGAAGTAGGCATAAAACATTGAAGTAGGCATAAAACATTGAATTAGGCATAAAACATTGAAGTAGGCATAAAACATTGAAGTAAGCACATAACTCGCAATCAAGTTATACGAGTATAAAAATATATATGTGCTATTGGAGCATTTCTTCACGTTGTCCTGCATAAAGTCAGGAAAGCTTTGTTCTGGGATGGGTGTTGAAAAAGATCTTGAATGCCTTGTTCTGTACTACTCGTAGTAGCTTCAGTTGATTCTTGTCGCTCATACTACCCCAATTGGGTGCAGCATAGGTCAAGATAGGACGAATAAGAGTTTTGTAGAAGACGAGCTTATTTTTGGGAGAAAGGAAACAGTGTCGATGACATATCGACTGATAACTCTTTTGAATTCCTGTCATATATTATATTAATATACTTTCTTACGGTATATCAGTTTGGGGGGATGCACCTTAACCCAGAAACACATATTACAGGTTTCCCAAAAATTGATTGTGAAAATAATCAATAAACTTCCTGCTCGGTATCCCACGGCGGAGCTTTTCAGAGAGTATCAGGTCCTGAACATAGCCAATTTACATCTCAAATCCATTCTCTGGCACTACCATCGAGAGGAGGGGAAGATGCAAACTCAGCAGACACACATGACACGCATGGCAACTAATGAAATGTTCACCATCCCTAGAGTTAAAACCTCTTTTGCCCAAAGGCAATATGCTTATTTGGCTCCCATTACATACAATGGCGTGCCGACTTCAATAAAAGTAAAGGTAGGAAAACCATTTAGACAGTCGATCGGAGCGTGGTTGTTATTGCGACAGGATTTTGAGTACTTGGGCTTTCAGGATGAATGACGAGTGGAAAGGATTTATGTGAGCTCGTGAGTGTGGGTCTGTTCTTGTTGTTTTAATTTTGGTTGTTATTGTATTTGTGTTTCTGTGTGTTTTTTTTTTTTTTTGTTTTGAATTTGTTTTGATTTTTATTCTTATGATTGTGTGCAGTATATTGTGGGATGAATATTTTTGGTCTTTCTGGAGCGATAATGTGTGAGGAGTTGAGTTTCGCAGGGTGTTTCCAGTTGTAGTTGAGTGTCACTGTTTGTCAGGTTGATGAGAGCGTGCAACGGGGTTTTTTGTGTTATCAAAAATCGGAAAGAAGTATCGATTTATTTTTTCATGCTAAATATCCTCAGTGAGATACAGGCAAAAGCCTAGTTTACTGGGGATACGACAAATGAAAGGCAACAAACCCAGATCCATTAAAATTATATGTCCAAATCAAATTACCTGTTGTTTTTTTCTCAAATTGTGTATATTTCTTGTCATGTGTAATAATAAAAAAAAAAAATTAAAAAAATAAATAAAACCAATACTAGCACATAGAAAAACATTAAACATATTGTTGTCATTAAAAACAAACAGGAAATAAATCAATTAATTCACAACTTAACAGGTCATTTTAAACTACACTATAATATTATGACAGGACAATTCATATATTGCTATTTAGATAACAGACTCTACTCAAGAGCGATTTAAATTGGAATTTGAACCAACTGTTATTGTCAATTTTAAAATATTTCAAAATAAATAAATATAAATTGAGTATGAGAATAGGAAGGTGGATGGCTGCAGCTGTTATAATAAGATGTCTCCCCGTACCTTTATATATTTAGAACAATATATTTGGTTTAAAAAACCCGCAGAAAACTTATCAAAGGTTAGAGGAACTATACAGAAACCTTTGAAGATATTTCGACAGATGACAGTAACACATTTGGCTTGTCGTGTAGTGAAGTTTATGTTTGTAGTGTTCATATACCATCATAAATTCCGCTTTAGGTCCAGTGTAGTTTTTGTGTGTAGTGTTCATATACAATCATAAATTTGACTTTAGGTGTAGTGTAGTTTATATGTGTAGTGTTCATATACCATCATAAATTCAACTTTAGGTTTAGTGTAGTTTATGTGTGTAGTGTTAATATACCATCATAAATTCAACTTTAGGTGAAGTGTAGTTTATGTGTTCATATACCATCATAAATTTGGCTTTGAGTGTAGTATAGTTTACATGTGTAGTGTTCATATACCATCATAAATTCAACTTACGGTGTAGTGTAGTTTACGTGTGTAGTGTTCATATGCCATCATAAATTCGACTTTAGGTGTAGTGTAGTTAATGTGTGTAGTGTTCATATACCATCATAAATTCGACTTTAGGTGTCGTGTAGTTTATGTGCGTAGTGTTCATATACCATCAAACATTCGGCTTTAGGTGTAGTGTAGTTTATGTGTGTAGTGTTCATATATCATCATACATTTTGATAAGACCTTTCAAAGAGGATTTTCTTCAAATGCTTTCTCAAGTTGAACATTTTTAATTTTAAGACGTGACTATAAAAATCATTCCTTTTTCTTAAGGATTTGCTGTCAAGTTCAAGGAAATACATTTCCTAAACGACGTATTCTATGAATGCGTGGAGTTGAAATCAGATTCTGTTCATAAAATGGTATTATTATATTGTAATCAATTTTATTAAAATACTTGAGGGTGAGGGAGTTAAACGTAATTGTACGGATCGAAACTGCTTTGCATATTCATCTTTATGGGATGTTCTCGCAATTAGTTTGGCCGTATAACAACCCCTTGGAACATTCACCAATATTTATATAGTAAAATCAATATTAATAACTCTAATTGCTTGTTCTAGTTCAAACTGGACCGACTAGACATAAAGACTAACCAAAGAGATACGAATTGAAGTGGTGCGATGTAATTTTATTTGACCGATCTCCGGTATGAAAACCTTCTTGATTGAACATTATTATGGTTATTTGCCTATACGTGTATTAGTTTATTGTGTATAAAATGTAGCACTTCAGCAAGCACCTAGTCTTGATATACCAAACACAAAGTACATGCACCATACTAGGTTAGTCAAAAAGTTTTGAAAGCGGAAATTAAAATACATTTTTTTTGGGGGAAATCACTTTTATTGCTCAGTATAGTCTCCCATAAGATCAATACACTTGGTCCAACGATCTTCCAACTTTGTTGTCCCATCACGGAAGTGACTTTCTGGAAGGCCTGCAAAATACTCCTCTACGACGGCTATAACCTCTTCGTTTGATGAAAAATGCTTTCCACGAAGGAATTTTTTGAGGTGTGAGAACAGCCAGAAGTCAGAGGGAGCTAAATCTGGCAAATAGGGTGGGTGCTGCAACAATTCGTACCCCAATTCACTGATTTTCGCGATGGTTTTTTGAACTGTGTGAGCAGGTGCATTGTCTTGATGAAAAATGATTTTTTTCTTCTGCAAACCGGGTCTTTTTTCACAATTTTTTTCATCCAACTGGTTCAAAAGGTCACAATAATAATTAGAGTTGATTGTCTTACCAGAGTTGATTGTCATATCAATAAAATTCCTTTTGCATCCCAAAAAACTGACGCTAACACCTTCTTGGCCGATTTCTGGACACGAACTCGCTTCGGAGCCAAAGTGCCTGGTTCACACCACTCCTTAGCCTCTTGTTTTGATTCAAGATCATGGTGGTAGACCCAAGTCTCATCCATAGTGATGAATCGACGCAGAAAATCCTTTTTATCCTTTCGAAATTGCTCCAAATGTTGCTCAGAAAGTCACATTCGAACGTGTTTTTGTTGCATTGTTAGCAAATGCGGCACCCATTGTGCACACAGTTTTTTGAAACCCAAAACTTCAGCCAAAATATGCCATGTTTTTCCATGTGAGATGCCTATGGTGTCAGCTATCACATCCACAGTCGATCGATGATCTTCCAAAACCATATCCTGTATTTTCGCTATGATTTCTGGTGTTGATGCACTTTTTGGACGTCCTGAGAGTGGATCGTCTTCAACGCTTATACGGCCACGCTTAAACTCCAAAACCCATAGGTGAACGGTTGGAAATGAAGGAGAAGACTCCTTTAATACTTTCACCATCTTTGCATGGATCTCAGTAGCCGATAAACCTTCCTAAACAAAGAATTTAATCACTGCACGATATTCGGATTTTTCCATTGTTAAAAAATACACTGACACGTCAACTTCAAATGGCTTGTAAACAAATAATGAATTGACAGATCGAAATGAAATTTTGAGTACGTTCTTATGAAAGATGAAATATTAAAATGGAGTAGACATTTTGGTTTTTCTACTCCTCCATAGATGTCGCTTTCAAAACTTTTTGACTAACTAGTATATATCCATGTATATAAAAAAATGTTTGAAGGACTATACTTGAGAATTTGTAGCACGGTTCCTGTGACAGTTCACAAATTTGCCCCAATACAACCTTGTAACGGTGCTCGGTAATTTTAATTATTTTATCAACTTTACTATAACCCTCGATTCTAATAAATAGCAAGTGATTTAGGTAAATACATTACCAAAAAACTAACAATAATGACAAATAAATACATCTTGTTACAAATTAGCAAAAATATGTTAGTTTGTTAAAATCAAATAATATTTGGTGATGTTTGTCAAAAGTCACTACGTTAAGTCTGCATTGACTAGGGATGGGGTATACGATAATTGAATTTTCGATTTTTTTAAACCTAAAATTAAATGTTCGTAATTAGTATTAATTCATAGTGGATCTTGGCCTATTTAAAGATAGATACAAATCATACAATACATTAGAAAGTTAGTGTTATGAAAATTAGGAATTAAAACGTCAGTTTAGAGGAAAACAAAATTTCGATTTATAAAAAAACTATTCCATTTGTAAAAAAAAAGTTTTTACCCCATCCCTTTGAGACATGACATTTCAAATCTCACAGGAACCATCCTACATTTTCTCAAGTATAAATGTGAAAACATCTTGTATCTCTATAATCAACTAGAAAGTTGATAAAAGTACTGAATGTGAAACAGGATGTGTTAACCCTTATTTACAAAATAAAATTTAGCTTACTGTAACAGTTACAAGTTTTTTTATATTTATTTTCAGGTAAGATGTCAAAACGTGTCAACATCAAAATCAACACCCAAAATGGTAAGTTCAAATTAAGAGGTCCACAGGTTAAAACTGCTACAGTAATTTTGTAAGATAGATTGTGATAACGATAGTTTTTTTAAGTTGATATACAATGCTTCAAATAATCGAAATCAAGTCATTAAAAGTTAATCCCATTATTAAGAGATAAGTATATTTTTACTTCAATTTATATAAATATTTTAACTCTTAAATCTGTCATGAATTAAAGTAACTTTTCATATCCGAAATATGCGGATGAACTAGAAGTTGTTGTACCAATAAGCCCACCGTATACACGGTAACCCACCATTTACCATGTACATATATCAATAAGCCCACCATATACACGGACTCCCACAATTTACCATGTAAACCAATAAGCCCACCATATGGTATACACGAAAACCCACTATTTATCATGTATATCAGCAGTCGCCAAACTTTAGGACCTCACGGACCACTAAATTCATAATTATAAATCCCACGGACCACTAATATAATTTGTAGTGTTATTTTATATGATTACATGTTAATTTCAATTTCTACACACAAAAAAAATTGTAAAATGATGACAATACAATATTTAAAAACATGATGTAAATTTCTGCGTAATGAAGGGAGTTGACGATATGTTTTAGGAGTGATCCATGTGCGGGGTGGAACAGAGAATCATATTACCTATAACATATATAAAGAAGAGCCGCACTGTGAAACATTAGAATAGTGAGAAACGAGACGAGAGTAAGACAACACATGTGCAATGCAGCTAGCTACACGTCTTACGAGATTGTCATGATTTCATGCATCTTGCATCGTTCATCCGTGCAAGTCACTTATTTTTCCGGGTTGGTTTGCCGTGGATAAAAAAATGCAAATAATGTCCAAATTTCTCTGCAGAGCAGCGAAATTTACTCGCGAACCAACACTTTGGCGACCGCTGATGTATACGAATAAGCCCACTATATACACGGAAACCCATCATTTACCATGTATAACCATACACAGAAAAAAATAAAAACATTTTAATAAAAATACGTAACATATTTCATGTGATATCGTATATTTTAATGTGAATTGCAGAAGACCAAAAAAAGTATGGTTGGTTTAAGTGAATAATACTTTGAAAAAAGAAAACGTTCAGAGTCAGAGAAATCGTTGGAGTTGTATGATTAAATGTATTGATGTTGAAGATGCGAAAGATGTCTGTCGAGATAGGTTTAAAGTTTAATATATATTTTTTTACTTATTTAACAAAAATCGGTTACATTCAGATGTATTGGGTGTTAACATAAGTTGTGTCCGTTTGTTTTCCAATTTAAAAATGAGCACCAAAAGTAAAACAAAATGGTAAAAATTATACGTCATTCGAAAGAAAATTTTCTGTTCTACAAGATATTGTAATTGCTTTTACGTTACATATATTATTTTATTTGATTACAAGCCTTCAAAATGGAATATCAAGTAGACGAAAGTGAGCATTTTCGACACCTCCAGTGGACTTCGATGAGGACCGCTTAAACCATATTATTCATGAAGATCCCCTTCAAACCACCGTAGAATTGGCTGAACAGATGAATTGTAGTCACATGACTGTATACCGCCATCTTAAATCAATGGTAAAAGTCCAAAAAGTTCGGCGCTCGGGTTCCACATGTTTTGAGTGAAAACAACAAAAATCAACGTTCGACAATTTCTGTTGGTTTGCTCGCGTGTCATCGAGCTACGCATGGCCACAAGCAAAGGTTCCTTAACCGCATCATTACTGGTGATGAAAAATGTTTGTAGGGGATCTTCATGAAGGTTTGGTTTAAGCGGTCCTCATTGAAGTCCACTGGTCGTCCGGAACGCTCCATGTCTTTCAGGTCGAAATTACCGTCTTTGAAACGCAAAAACCATCGATGAGCTGTCCTTTTATTCATAACATCTTCACCGTACACTTCGCAAATACCGCGAGCAGCTTTGGCAGCTTTATTCCCTCGATTGAACGCGAACAGAAGGAGGTGTCAAAAATGGTCACTTTCGTCTACTTGACATTCCATTTTGAAGGCTTGTAATCAAACAAAATTACTTATGTAACGTAAAGTATGTTAAACCTTATAATATATAATAATGTATTATCATAACTCAATTTCGATGCCCCTTAAAATTGACTTGAAATCCTCGAAGTCAAAAATCATTAAAAAATTCTATTGTCCCCTTCGTTTTTCACCCATATTATATATTTTCCCTAATCCACTACTGTCGGTCAGACACTGGGACCCAATGAAGAAAACTCCCATCCAATTTGGCAGGACCTCCGCTCTCCTGTCGGCGTTACGAGCGCTGCACGCTGTTTGCTAAGTCAAGGAGCGCTATTATAATATTTATTTAAACAAGATTTAAAATATAATCTATTTATAAATGTACAAGACAGGCAGAATCAAAATCTGTTAATGTTATATTTCTAAACAGTATTTTAGAATCACATTTAATGTATAGGAGGATGTGTACGTTAATTTTTTTTAAAGAAATTGAATCAATGCAGTAGAATGCATTGATAAGATTATATGGGGGCACAATAATGTCAAAATACGGAATAAAGTGATTAGGATAAGAGACCTTGCATCAAAAAGGACTTGATTTGTACAACACTCAGAGGCATCTTGATGGCAGAATTCTGCGCATAAATAATTTAATGTCTTTGACACGATAGGAGATAAGGAATGAATATGAAGGGTGGTGTGTAGAAAAAGATTAGGAAGAACAGACTGAGATGGTTTAGACATGTAATACAAAATACTGAAGAAAGATCAAAAATAAAAGTATATATGGCAAATTGAAGGGAAAAGTGGGGTAGAAAAAAGCCATGTAATTTATGATTGGATCAAATTAATAATATTTTGAAACAAGTATTATGAAATTCAGGAAGGTGCTTACCAGCCATTTATTTTCATCTCAGATTAATCAGGAAAGTATGGTGAGATTGAGTGAATTATATTTTTGAAAAAAGAGAAATAAAAAGTCAGAGAAATCGAATAAAAAAATAAGCTAACTGTAAAGTTGAAGCTCTTTGTGTAACAGTAGAAATCCGTGCAAAGTGGATATAAAAAAGTATAAGAACGTGTATAGATGTAGAAAAGGCGAAATATGTGTGTCGAGATAGAAACGTTTGACGCTCTCTCCTTTCTGCTTATTCTGACAAGGAAAACATTTGATGATATGTATGTGTGTACTTTTGAGGAAACGCCATTAGCTGAGATTTTTTGGATCTTAAGGTGTTAACCGGAAATAAATACGAGGTGGAGTTTTAACAAGGTGGGGTGGGATTAGATGAAATAATTGACTGAAGGAAGCTTGGGAAAGGGACCAAGAGGAGAATATATAGTATGTGTCGCCTAGCCTATACCACCAACATATCATAGACCATAATCTTTTTCTTCTCCCTGGCTCCATCCCAACTCATTGTCTGCGAAGACTGTTGGGGTCAGCTCTCCTCGTCCTCAGGTTGTATGTTCTTCTGTCTCGGACTACGTCCTCCAGGCCGTGCCTCTGCATCAGGTTATTTTTTTGCACCACCCATAAATTCTTTGAGCTTCCTCTGGTTGTTATTCGAAGAAGATCCATGGAGATTGCCTGGTTCACAATGTGATCGGGTGCTCTGCGTCCAGCGTGCCCATACCATCTCAATCGCCTCTCCTCCATCTTGCTGTTAATGTTTGTAACACCCAGGCCGTCATAGACCATAACTCTTACTTATAAAAAACGGCTAAGTCAATGAGGCATTATTATAAGGGAAAGTAAAGTTATATTATTTTCAGTTAAGGCTGTAACGCTGTGGAGGTTTAAAGACATTGTAATATGCTTTATCAACTACTGTTTATTCCACTTTATGTAACGGTATAACCCTACCGGTTTCAAGGCTTTACCCTGATGATGGGGTGAAAGCCTTGAAACCGGTAGGATTATGCCGTTACATAAAGTTAAATAAACAGTGTTTGACAAATAACAATATGATTACAATTACTTTATAATAACAATAACAATTGTTTAATCTTAACAGTTTAAGACCCGATTGAAATCTCGACCAATAATTTAAATAATATTATATAAATTAATTATATTATAATTACAATATAGTGCGCAAATTTTGTAATTATATCAATAAATTCAATTTAATTTGCAGAATGTGGCATAGTGACAGAAAAAATATTAGTTTTTCAATGATATTAAGCGAGTCTGTTGAAAAAAGTCTATAACTAAATTCAAGTTCATATGCCTAAATCACTATGCCTTATGCCTAAATCACTATGCAATATGTCTAAATTACTATGTCATATGTCTAAATCACTATGCCATATGCCTAAATCACTATGCCATATGTCTAAATCACTAATTCCGATATATTAAAGAGTACTATACGAACACGTGGCAATGGGCCGGACACATAGCCAGAATGTCAGACTCCCGCTGGACATCCGAAATAATCCAATAGTACCCAAGAGGCATAAAGAGGCCCAGAAGAAGACCGAAGGCACGCTGGATAGATGAAATCAGGAAGCATGACAGCATCACATGGCATCAACGAGCAAAAAACCGAACTATTTGGAGTCAACTTGGGGAGACCTTCATCCAGCAGTGGATCGACCCTGGTTGACAATGATGATGACTATACGAAAGGTATAATGAAAATAAAAGATCACAAGTATCTATTTTAGGTGTGACATATAAAACGATATGTGGGAGGCGTGACGGAAGATCAAGAAAAGGGTGGTAAGTATTTGGAAATAAGGAAACAAAAAAAGTCGGAGAAAACGTAGGAGTTGTACAAGAAGGTGTATGAATGTAGAAGAAGAAAAGAATGCGTGTCAAGAGAGGAAACTCTGGCACTTTTTTCTCTCTGCCTACCCTGACAGGAAATTGGCGTGATACGTAAGAATGTTTAAAGGTTATACAAGTATGTTATAATTTATTTAGTCAAACACCATTTATTCCTCTTTATATAACGGTATAACCCTACCGGTTTCAAGGTTTTTACCTCATCATCAGAGAAACAAAAACATGAGTCTTATTTGTGTACCTCTAATAGTGAAAGTTAAGTTTATATCGTTATATGAAGTGGAATAAACAGTTTTTAAATAAATAAATTTCAAAGATTACAGTTGGCGTTTCATCAAAAATGTCTCAACTAGTCAAAAAACGCTAAAAAAATAAGCTTCATATTCATACAGACACCAATATCCCCAGCATCCCCACTGTACCATGCTGTCATCAATATAATTCAATCTCCCCTAATACAAGAGGTCTGACTGTAATCTCTCTCTTTTTTGGCTCCATTTTTTTCCAGTTTATCCCCGAGATAAAGCTTCTCCCTTCATCTACTCGTATCCGCCGTGTCTTGTCCATAGACGTGTCTGTCCCTTAGAGTGGTGTTCAATTAATTATATCGAGGGCCATAGACACTTCAACCCCCATTCTTTCTTCTCTGTTAGAAAATCGAATAAAGCAAAATTATAGATGTGACAGAATATGGTGACAATTATTTAATAGACTATCTTATTTTTTATACTATAAATAACATTATTATTTCGAGATCTCAAACAGTGAAACGATTGAAAAATAAGTCGACGGGGAACTTAAATAAATAAACTTGAACCGGATAGAATCAAAATCTGATGAAATTATCGTCCACAATAGTATTTTACTACTGACTTTGAAGGGAAAATGAACGTGGAAACAGACTGAAAGGAGACGAATCAATGCTGTAGAAATATTTCACTGAGAAGAATATACGGGATAATAATATACGCCATGATACGTACAACCACAATCCCCTGAATTGATAGCCCTGACGAAAATTGCAACGTTTTCGAAACGTCGCTATCATGAACCAAACAACACTGTACAACATTCTGAAAGACCTTATTCAACTGAGCATTGAGATAGTTGGGTCACATAGAAATAATAAATGATGAAAGATAAGCAAAAATAATCACAACGGATAGTATGAAAGGTACTAAAAGTTTAGAAAGACGTAGAAAAGTGAGGCATAATCAAGTGTATCCAATTCTGAAATATTGAAGTGTGAAACCCCTTTATATTATGTGAGTATGAACGACTAGGTGGATGAATGTAACAGAAGGGAAAGATGTGTGCCAGGATAGAATGAAATGGAAATCTAATATCTCTATTTATCCCAGTAAGGACATGGAGTTATGGTGATTATAAGTATTTTCTTCTGACAAAGTATATGTCGGTATTAAGTAATTATAACTCGTTAATTACCCCTATTTAAGGGAAGTAAAATTGATTTATATTACTTTGTAGGAAATTCAATCTAAAGCAAACTAAGAAACTTCTTAAAATAAACTCAATTAAACTAATGTTATAAGTTGTTACTAACAATTATTTATTTATTCGTTTCTTTTTATATGATAAAGAGATATATAAGTAAAAGAAAAATAAAAGTTTGAAGAGATACATTTAAATGATCATTTGAAAATGTCTTCCTCTTCCCTCAGGATGGGTAATTTTTATGCTCTGATACCTTCTTCTCCCTGGCTTTATCCCAACTCACTGTCTGCGAAGACTGTTGGGGTCAGCTCTCCTCGTCCTTAGGTTGTATGCTCTTCTGTTCCGGACTACGTCCCCCCGGCAGTGCCTCTGCATCACATTATCTTTTTGCACCACCCACAAATTCTTTGGTCTTCCTCTGGTTGTTATTCGAGGAAGATCCATGGATATTGTCTGGTTCACAATGTGATAGGGTGCTCTGCTTCCAACGTGCCCGCACCGTCTCAATCCATCCGCCTCTCCTCCATCTTACTGTTGATGTCTGTAACACCTAGGTTTCATGTCTCTTAGGGACACACCAGCTGGCCATCTTAGCATTCGCATTTCAGCAGTTTCTAGTTGCCTGGAGTAAGAGTTATACATCGTCCAGCATTCGGAGCCATAGAGGAGAGCGGGTCTGACAATCGTTTGGTATACTTTTCCTTTTCACTTTACTGACATTTTCGGCTCACATAGAACTCCCGTCATTGATCTAAACTTCATCCTTCCCACACTAATTATATGTGTTACATCTGCTGAACATCCTCCATCGCTAGGGATGAGTGACCCAAGATACTTAAAGGAGTCACAATTTGGTAATGTTTCTCCATCGATTGGAATGTCTCTCTCTGACTACCCTTTCAGATAATTCGATTGTAAAGTCTCTCTCTGACTACCCTTTCAGAGAATTCGATTGGAAAGTCTCTCTCTGACCACCCTTTCAGAGGATTCGCGGGGTAGTATATAATTTAAAGATATATTTAATAACTGAAAACACAGTCTTTAGAAGTTTACTCTCTCAACGTTTGCTCCTCTGACGTTAAAAAAAGAAATCAAAAAGTTTCTCGAGAGGGTTTTTTTTTTAAATGCGAAACTTTTAAATTGCTCCGTAACACGTGTTAAAAACAGCCATTTACGAGTTACTTTTTAACTTAAAAATCGTTTACTTGAAACTTGGAAGTTTTAATATTTTTATTTATTGTAATTTGCTGGGACACTGAACCCCTTGATTTGACTCTTACCAGATTATTATTTTAGCTACGACAGCATCGTCATATTAAAATCTAAACCTTAACAACGCAGAGCCTGTATAGTTAATGTTTTTCAATACCGACACTATACTTGAAGACGAACCCGTGTCATGAACTTAAACAGTTTCATCGAAACAATTCAGAAATGTTATTGAAATATTTCAATAACATTTCTGAATTGTTTCGATTCAACTGTTATGTTATAAAACGGCGCTCGAGGACATCAATCGATAAATATTTGTATGTTTTCTTAAAAAAGAAAAAGAGTAAGAACAATGGCTTCGATATACTACATTAAACACAAATGTATCGCCTTGACAAATCAACTAACAGCTTAATGTAAAAACTATAAAATTTTCACTCACAACTATTATTTATTCAACACTACATCAGGACGTGCATAAAATGAAATTATTTCAGTTTTATAATTTTATTATCACATCATTTGATCTATATGAATCAACATAGTGCGACATATGTTATTAAATATTGGAACTATTCAAAATTAAATTGGCAATGTTGTGCTTTTTTGGCGATATCTATTTTACAATATATATATTTCTTTTTTTGATGGATTTTAGAGCGTTCAGAATATTTATTTATTTATACGTGAAAAGAAATCGTACAATAAATACTCGTACATATTTAAAAATAAACAACAGCTTATTTCATGTGGACACTCAATTTATATGGATCTAGGTTTGTTGCCTTTCATTTGTCATTTTCCCAGTAAACTAGATGTTTGCCTATATCTTACTGAGAACAAGATATGCAGAATAGATATGAGTTTATATAAATAATGTTACAATTCTTGATTCTCGCTTAACCTACTTAACAAAATCTAGTCGACTTGATCCAACCACACTTTCCTCGATCTACCTCTTCCAAACACATTTAGTTTTTTTAATCAGTTAACTCGCTAAAATATATCTACATGTCCATACCATATAATCGCTGCTTTCTTCGTCTTACTAACGACATCTATTTTATCCATACATTAATTCCTGATATACTCGTATACGATGTGGTCCTATAGAAGACTATTAGGAATTTCCTGGAGAGACCGCATCACAAATGAAGAGGTTCTCCAACGAATCGAAGGAGGAAGGCACCTGCTCAGGATCCTGTCCGAAAGGCGTGCAAGATGGATCGGGCATATAATACGACAAGAGGGCCTCTTGCATGCCATAATGGAGGGCATGACCGAGGGGACAAACTCTAGGGGACGCCCACGCCGAGAGTACCTGGAGGACCTGTTGGTGGACGTGCGCTGCTCAACATACACAGACTTAAAAAGAGCCGCACAGGACAGGGGGGAATGGAGGAGAAGAGTTCAAATTGCTGCAAACCAGTCTTAGGACTGCAACCACGGAAGGAAGGACTCGTATATTCATTTCGTCTTCTTTCATATATTAAAATTACACATTTTTTAGCACTTGCATCCCCACAGTTTTAATTTATCTTTTTATCCGATTTCTGTTAAGTTCAAGTTTAACTTGCATTCATCAAGCTGGGCACCAACACATCATTACGTATTGTCTTTTTTACTACTTTTGTATAGCGCATAAACATTATACTTGACGACATCCGTAATCTAGTTAATACGAAGTCTGTTTTTTCTTTACTTAAGAGATTTACGTATTCCATACCTGTTTATTTTTAAATGTTCCATTTTGGTTTTCACGCAAAGTTTGGTTAACACCTTTCTCGTTGGTTTGAAGAGATTGCAACAATAAATCTAAATATAATTAATAATCGGAGAGTAAAACTCATAAACCACATAGCAACCATGTTTTTGATTTTTCATTTTTTTATGGAAAAACAGTCTATCAACAAGCGACAATATACCCATAAATGGCACAAATGTGCAGTTTTTTTCTTATAACTCTTGACGTATTTTTTGACTCTTGAGTGGTTTATGAAGTTAACTCTTCAATTGTTAAAACTATTCAATAAACGGTTGATTTAAAAAAAAAATGTTAATGTTTTTACAACTCCAAACTATAAAATCAAAATCCTATTGAAACTTAAAATATTATATAAAATAGACAAAAAACGTAACAAATAAATTGGATTTATTTCAATATTGTTGACTTACATTTATATTTGGATGATGAAATTTAATTTTGTAGTAAATCTGACATAGGCGCGGTAGGGCAAATTGACCTGAACGTCACGAAAAGTGAAACGGTGTATTATATTATTATTTAATATTTTGTTTATTAACAAATTATTTAAATGTTAATAATTATTTATTATTAATAATAATTTATATTATTAAGTGTATTATATTACATATTTTATTTAATTAAGAGAGATTTTCTTGAATTAAATTCCACATAACCATTTTTTATTCAATCAAGAGAGATTTTATTGAATTAAATTCCACATAACCATTTCCGAATCCTAAAAAAAAATATAAAAATCGTCAACAAATGGAAAAAAGTAATGCATAAAATCAAATTTTTTTTAGGAGCTAAGAAGTTTCACTTCTACCGCGCGAGACGCGTATCAGATACAGTACGAATATCATGGCTAAACACTCAGTCACGCGTGTTATAGAGATATTGAACCAACTGAGTGACACTGTGGATATAGTCTCGGCACCGCCTAGCAGTATGAGAAGAATCCTGGCTGATATTCTTACTAACGAATAAGCTAACGCTAGAAGCAGACCCTCTTTGTGTAACAGGAGAAATCCGTGCAAAGTGGATATTTTTTTTAATCCTCATTTTAATGTTATACGATACAATATAGATTAAGAATTTTTTTTAATTTCATTATTTAATTTGTTAAATCAAAATACAAACGATTACTTCATTATATATCATGGACAAAAGAATGATTAAACGCAGTTGTTATACTCGTATATTTCGTGTAAGTGCTCCATTTATTTTATTAGCCATTACATTTGATCAAGGCTTTTCTTAGTGAAATAATAACCAGGAAGAAGTTAAAGTAATGGTCACTCTACATTACTGAACACTTATGAGTTTCACGACCATAGATGAACGACCACTAGATTTCCTTCCACAGAAACCTCCGTGACATAGATCGTATCTGTGCCTTTTCTTTCTGCTCCATTTCTACAAGGGTTAAGCACAGGGCGTGCTTCCTTATTTCACCCGCTATATTCTTTATGGTCCGAAAAATGATAGCGTTTTAGTGTCTATGGCTTGTTTATTTCAAACGATTTTGATCTCTATTTACAAGTGATATATAGTTCAAAATATAATACTCGTAAACTTTGATGCTTCCGTAGAGAATTATGAAAATAAATGGCGGATGGGCGGGAAAACAATCGTATTTTTTTCTTTATAACACAATGATATTCGAATGTTTTTATTTTGGTTATAGATCGTTTGTTTTTTAGGGTTAGATTTACATAAAAAAAAAAACAATCATGCCATTTTTTTATTCGAGAAGACAGATATAATATAATGCCACACTTTTTTTATGCATTTGTTCTGTACAGTACAACTCAGAGAATTTATTGTTATGTGACCAATATATTTCAACTTAGCAGAATTTTTTAAGAGGTCTTTATTATAATATATCAGACCTAGAACCTTTTTTTAATAAAATTTATACAGTTATATGACTTATCATCGGAGTTTTAAAAAATATTCTACGTGGCACTAGCCTTTTTTGTTACAAATTATATTTTCTTTCCTTGATACCCTTTATTGCACACTCGAATTACTGACTCAAACATATTGAAGAGCGTTGCCGGGAGATTCACTTAATATTGTCATCAGCCTTAGTAATCGCGCCTTTGGGTTAAGAACCACTGGAGTAGTCAAGGAACTCGTGGTTTGTCATTGTACGTAATTGTAACTCTACAGCACATGAAAAGATAACAACACACGCACACATACTTGATACGTAAGACTATTGTTATCTGACGTACTCTTTCACTAAACTGGAACCCTTGTTTTAGGTACTATCGGAAATCGAACTCGAAGCTCTCATGAAAAATTCAAGTGTCTTACCAAATGGACTACAGAGTTCAGGAATTCATAACATTTATTATTTATAGTTAAGGCATTAACGTTGTGGAGGTTTAAACACATTGTCATTTGTTTTACCAAACACTGTTTATTCCACTCTTTTTAACCGTATAACCCTACCGGTTTCAAGGTGCACACCTCATTATCAGGGGAGCACAAACAAGACTGAATTCTGTTCGAACTGGTACCGAGATACACGCTTCTAACGGTGAACATTCGGGTTGGGAACTGATGGGCAAGGGAGGGATGGGACAACCTCGGCGAGCAGCGGAGAGATTCTTGGACATATGTGTTTGCCAGATGTTCCCTTTGATGAACTGACTTAGAAATTTCTAGTAACAAATCCTCTAATTTATTCTGAAATGGCTAATCATTTTCATCGTGAAAATCATACATTTTCAATCGATGATGCCAAATTCTTAAATATCAGTAGTAACGGAAATAAATTGGACAGATTGGAGGTCCTTGAAATTTCTAAGTCAATGCATCGAGGTGAACATCTGGCTAACATATATATTTCAAAAATATCTAGGCTGCTCGCCGAGGTTGTCCCATCCCTCCCTCAGCCCCCAGTCCCCGACCCAAATGTTTACCTTTAGAAGAGTGTATCTCGGTACCAGTTCGAACTTAATTCAGTCTTGTTTGTGCTCCCCTGATGATGAGGTGAAAGCCTTGAAATCGGTTGGATTATACCGTAACCCGTAGGGTTATACCGTGTTTTAGTACCAACTTTGATTATATGGGAGTGAAACGTGATCATAAAAAAATACTGAAATAAATATATTATTTAAAGTTAAGGCATTAACATTGTGGAGGTTTAAAGACATTGTAATTTGTTTTATCAAACACTGTTTATTCCATTTTTTGTAACGGTTTAACCCTACCGGTTTCAAGGCTTTCACCTCATCATCAGGGGAGCAGAAAAAGATTGAACACCGTTACAAACAGTGGAATGAACAGTGTTTGGTAAAAAAAAATTACAAACTGAAATAAATACTGTAAAATGCGTGCAGAGAAAATAATTAAATGTGTGATAATGTATGACAGAATACGAAATGAAGTAATTAGGGATAAATGTGAACTCAAGGCTGGCGTTTTAAGTGACATGAAGAAGAGCGCTCAAAGAGAAAGAAACATGAAAAGTAAATGTAAGTGGAAGACGTGGATGATATTTTTAAGTGAGGAAATGTATTAGTCAGAGAAGTCATAGGAGTTTTAAAAGAAGATTTTTGGATATTGAAGAGGTGAAATATGCATTTTCGGATAAGAAAGTCTAGCGCTCTCTCCTTTTTTCCTAACTCGGCAGATAAACAGCGTGATGGTATGTATTTATGTATGCAAATCCATCGTCTCTTAAAACTGACAGTGTCCAAAAATTACAAGTCATCACAAAAATACGGTCAATACTCACGACTTAATATTTATAATTAATTCATTTCTGTTCTTTGAAAAGACCATTTGAAATTTAAAGTATTCATATAGTCAAAGGTTTTATATGTCACCCAGTACTTTGTAACACACCAGACGTATTATCTTACGTATGGGGGTATGCAACATAGTTTATGTAGCTTAACCCTATATGCATTATTTTTTTAATCAGACAACCCACCCTTGAGATGGAAAGAAAAGTTAAATTTAGCAATGTTTTTTTTTTCTTTTCATAATACGTTTAACGAAATAAGTTGTGTACACTGTTAAATGCCAAAGTAGTGTTTATATCGAATACGAGTATAATGGATATTATTTTTATTAAAAAAAAATATTGTTTTTGTTAGATACTTGCTAATCAAAATTAATATATGTTCACATACGTATTTGTCCTAAGTAAAGTGACTATTGAATGCGTATAATATTTGTTAAGGCAATTATATTGTTTAACTGTCAAAACCGTACAAATGTCAGCGATATGAAACAAAAATAAGCCGATATTATTTATATAAAAATAATGTAAAGTTTAAAGGGGGCGAGCAGTACCAGTACGGGGTTGGGCTGCAGAGTGACCAGGGATGAAATCCCGAATATCAAAGTAATATTATAACGTCATATTTTGAACGCCACTTTTTCTCATGACATACTGCTTTCATTTATTTCACATCCAAACAACTTCCCATACAGTTGTTTTGGTTTCTCTTATTCGTTAGATATACTTCTTCTTACAATAAATTTTATCGCTTGGTCCAACCATTCTTTTCTCGGTCGTCCTCTACCAGGACTCCCTCTTATATTTACATTTTTAATTTGTTAAGTCAGTATTTTGTGATTTGAACAGTTAAATTGAATGATATATAGTATTTTACTGTAAATTTTTAACTGTGCATATAATAGATAGCCATTTTTCAATTGGAGATATTGTCATATCACATTGTTGCTGTTTGTTTCCAAACTTTCCTATCACAACATATTTCCTTCACCTTCTACAAACCTCTTCATTTTCTTATGCATCTCCTTCTGTTTCTTTTTCCTTCTTTCAAAGTTCAAATATTTTTTTCATTGTTTTATACTTCGACGACCCCTTTCACGTTTGAATTATAAATTCGTTTAATGATTTTTTATCACTCATCCGTTCAACAGGTCCAAACCATTTTAACGTACTTTTTTATACCAGATTAAATTAATCGATCTTGAGATAACATTGATTTTTAATAATTTCATATCGCATTCGGTTATACATAGACACACCACACATTTTTCTAATTGCATGCGTTTGCGCGTTCCCTTCATTCGTTTAACACTTCCACATTTCGCTGTCACTGGCACTAGTGCGATTTTGTGAACAGTTATTTTAACAGATCTTTGGGTTTGTCACTCATTCGTTCCACATGTCTAAAAAAACCTCAATGTATCATTTTCACTCTACCCAACACAAAAGTTCCTAATTCTGTTTTTTACTAAGTTCCTTCCATGCGTTTTCCATATCCACGTTTCATTCCCTTTTATCAATGTTGGCACTAACGCACTGTTATAATCATTATATAGGCAGATTAATATATTATTTAGATAGATAAATATATATTATTTAAAAAGAAACCCATGGATATGTCATCTTATCATTCTTATCATTTTTTCAATATATTATTTAGATAGATATATTATTTAAAAAGAAACCCACGGATATGGCATGTTATCATTTTTTCAATATATTATTTAGATAGATAAATATATATTATTTAAAAAGAAACCCATGGATATGGCAAGTTATCATTTTTTCAATATATTATTTAGATAGATAAATATCTATTCTTTAAAAAGAAACCCATGGATATGGCATCTTATCATTTTTTCAATATATTATTTAGATAGACAAATATGTAGGGATCCACGGTCGTCGCGGAATATTGTCGCATACATACGGTCAATGACCGATGAGATTCGCATTCCTCGACAAATTTGAATAAACAGTCCAAACTACATACGCCGTCCATTCAACTCCAAAGATCACCCGCCGGCCAGTCATCCCGTAGCGAGCGGACCGCACTATATACCAGAGAGAGAACGCACCACGCTGTCTCGCCGGTTCCGTAAATAGATTGTTACCTACATACTACAATTGACCATTTCTGCATTCACAGAAGCGAGATAGAAGCATATCACAAGCGCACTCCCGCGCTCATTCTGAAATGTTATAAATACCTACGTACTATCAAAATAAAGGCATTCACTCTCTCTTTCCGCATTGCGATCTAACGTGTTTTATTTATTTATCAACAATCATAATCATCATATACCTTTAAGGGACATTCCCTATAAATATATATTCTTTAAAAAGAACCCCATGGATATGGCATGTTATCATTTTTTAAATATATTATTTAGATAGATAAATATATATTCTTTAACAAGAAACCCATGGATATGGCATGTTATCATTTTTTCAATATATTATTTAGATAGATAAATATATATTCTTTAAAAAGAAACCCATGGATATGGCATGTTATCATTTTTTCAATATATTATTTAGATAGATAAATATATATTCTTTAAAAAGAAACCCATGGATATATGGCATATTATCATTTTTTCAGGTGCCTTAATGATTTCCCATGAAATGTTAATACAAAAATGTTTTCATCATTTCTTTGAAGATAAAAATAAAAATAAGACGAAATGAAATCTTGAATTTAAGTGTATTTCAATTTATTGAAGCAGAAATTAGAGATAAAACCTTCCCGAGCTAGTCAAAATAACTTATTAAGAAATCCAATTCAAGCTATGTCCCACATTTTGAAAGAAAATAATATTCTGAAAGTCGAACTAAATAAATTAAGTTTTTAATTTACTTCGTACCAGCAAGAAAGCCTGATGAAAGAGACGTGTTAATACATACTTACATTCATTATATACTTACCATCCCACCATTTCCCTGTCAGGGTAGGCAAAGAGAACTAAACACCAGGCTCTCTAGTCTCAACAAACATTTCTATCGCCTCTTCTAATATTTCTCTTACATCTTACGTTTCTTTCATTCAAAGTATCATTCACTTAATCTTATTACACATTTCTTGTTTTTTTTTCTACCACGCCTTTCAATTACATTTACACTGTGTATTTGTTTTGTTACCTTGCTTTTTTCATCATTTCTACATGTTCAAACCATTTCACAGTTCTCTACTTAGAGGAGAAAAGTACAAATTACTGCACCTGATCATCCAAGGCAAAATAGAGGGTCGAAGAGGTGTTGGCAGGAGGCAAATCTCCTGGCTCCCCAATATACGTGATTGGACTGGCATAAGGAGCGTTGGAGATCTTTTTCGGACTACTGGGGACAAAGATGTTTACTCTCAAGTGATATTCAACGTTGGGGGGACCTGACATGACACTGGGAAGAAGTCTCATTTTATTTCAACCAAAACATCTATGTTCTAAAAAAAAGTTTAAATTATATAAAAAGGTTTAAATGGTATGTAAAAATAAGTACGTAGACATACACAGAAATAAAAAAATAAGAATAAACAAACCTCGCCGTGAATTATTACTAGAAATCATGGTGACACTATTTGTTTGACACGATGACACACTCATACTAGAAACTGACCAATCAGCAGCGCACAGGAGTTGACTAACACAATCACACGCTCTGTGTGCCTACGCTATAGTACAATACAGTGACAGTTCTTTCATTATTCCGCGTGGACTCGAAAGGCGCAGTTCGACTGAGGCAACACTGAACTACATGAGGCATGCGACATGTTTCCTAGTGTTACCTGTTCCTTGGTGTGCGACTATGTGTCACAAATTTTAACAATGTCGCATGCGGATTTTGACTCCCCGAATCGCATGCGTTTTGTCGTCAATACGTGTAGCATGCATCTTAAACAATTCCATGGATGCAACGTCAGTTTGGTACATTATGTATTTACAAACAATCGCGGCGGCTGCATATTTGGTTATACATAGTTTTGAATCGTAGAAAAACAAGAAAGCCACGGTGTTGGAGAAGAGAACTATATGTTGGTAGTCAAGAAGCTCAGAATGATGAAAAGCTGAACGCAAAGTCTTGATTTTTTTTTCACATCGATTACAGGGCAATCGTATTTACTCGCTAACTGCTTCAGTTTATCATTTTTTATCCTGTTGTCTTTATAATCACTAATTTTATTATTCCATAACTCCAGTGAATTGTGATAATCTTCAATAAACAAGATAATTTTATCAATATTCCACTCCATGTCGCACGCGACAAGCCGCACCGATCCGCTGGCTTTCGGATAACGGCGACATTGTTCGACACGCTGAAACATGTCGAAAGGTGACGCATGTGTCCCGACAGCAACAATCAACATGTAGCATGCTACAAAGAGACTCGCTTCTTGTCGCTTCGTGTTCCTCCGATTGAAAAACTGTGTGTAACATGCGTCAATGACACATGTTACATGTTACCTAAATGTTGCCTCAGTGGAATTGTGCCTTTATGATATGTCTTGTATTTTTATATTCACTCGCACTCATGTTTTGTAAAAGTGTTTTATTGTTAATCACTTTTTTACTTTTATTTTTAATAAATAGTGTAGTTGTAACGGTTTTTAACTAGTATTTTGAAGAAGTAATATTTCATTGGTAAAACCCTTTAAAATAATAAGGTGGTTCTAAGAAATTGAAATAAATTATAGGCATTTCAAATTCGTGGTTTTACTTTGAATTTAATTTCTAAACAAGTATCAATTCCACTGAAGGAATTTTAAATATTTTATTGCCCAAACGAATCATGGTTTTGCCGATGTCGACAACAAGATATATTGATTTGTTGTTTTTTCAAGATATTAGATTATCCTTCAAAGATATTCGACAGACAGTTAAATAATGTATCTGTTTAACCCAACGATAAGAAACTATGGCATTTAAAATCATCTTAAATAATAATTTACAAATATTTAATAACTTTCCTCATAGTTTATGTATTCTTGTCTTCTTCTCTATGTGTCCTATCTATTCCATGTAAGCAATTCTTATTCATTCCAATCGTGTCTTAAGTTGACACTTATTATCCATTTCAATCGTGTCTTAACCCTTACAGGCTTAGTGGTACACGTTATGTACCACTTTTTTCGACGCTGTACTGCACAGTGGTATACACAATGTACCACTTATTAAACCTCTCTATATTGCTGCACGAACGCTCAGATTATGTGCCACTTTGTAAAATATAATACTTATGACTCATGTCCGCACAGCTGCAGGTCTGGTCCTGTTCAAATTCATTTAGCTCCTTATATTATTGACAGTTAGTTGTTCTTGGTGTGCCAACTTGTGCGTATAAAAGAAAACGTTATATATTTGTATTAAATTTTAATAAAAAATAGTTGTGTTGTGATAAAATTGACTTCAGTAATTGTGGTAAGTTTATATTTAAGTTCAAATTTTATTTTACTTGGATGTATTTCGTCATTATTTTGTAGTACATTAGAAGTACCAGTGGAAATATGGGCAAGTGGTACATAAGCTGTACCACCTCACAAGGATTTCCTTGACCTACCGAAGAAATGGAAATATGTTAATTTAGCATTTGTATGTATCATTTTTCAAACACATTAAAAAAATAATGACAAACTTGACTTTTTATTTTTTGTGCAGCCTGAGTAAAAATAAGTTAAGTTTACCTGTGCCTGTAAGGGTTAAATTGACAATTATATTTCATTTCAATCATATCTTAAGTTGACTATTCCTAGCAAATCCAATTTTGTCTAAAATTGACAATTGTTATCCATTTTAATCGTGTCTTAAGTTGATAATTCCTCTTCATTTGTATCGTGTCTTTAATTGACAATTTTTATTGATTTCAATCATGTCTTAAGTAAAAAATTCCAATCAAATTCACTCGTATCTTAAATGAACGATTCCCATCCATTCAAATCATGTTTTTAGTTCATGATTCATATTCAACCAATCTTGTCTTAATTTGACAATTCCTATATTATTCAGCCATCTCTTAAGTTGACCATTCGAGCAATGTCTTAAGTGCACAATTCCTATCCATTTCAATCGTGTCTTAAATTGACAATTCTTATCCATTTTAATCGTGTCTTAAATTGACATTTCCTATCCGTTTTAATCATGCCTTAAGTTGACATTTTTTATCCTTTTCAATCGTGTCCTATGTTGACGATTCCTATTCATGGCAATCGTGTATTAAGTTAACAATTCTTATCCATTCAAATTGTATTGACACTAAATCTATATCGTATCAGCTCAGTAAGCGACAATTGTCTATCAGAGACATCTCAAGACATTATATATATCCAATCTTAACATGTATTTTCGATGTGTGTGGTCGCGTGATAACGCATTGAACTTCCTTGCGGAAAGTTGCCGGCTAAAACCCCGTGCTGTGCTACTCTCCTCGAATGACTAAGGCATTTTTTTCTCCTAGTATTCGGGGGTAAAAGGACTTTGGTCACAGACATTCTTTCAAAATAAGAAGAAGAAAAAACATGCCAATGTCCTGCAATCGTTTCCCTTCAAGTGTGCTATTGGATCCAGTACAGTGGTGTGGCCGGTGAGTTTGCTAATCTTCAACGGGCTAAACAAAAAGGTAAACAATAATACAAAATTTACCTTTACTGACATTTGTACAGTTTTGACAGCTAAAAAGTATAATTTCGAGCCAGCTAAAAAGTACGAGTTCGGTGTCTATCCATGGCGTTATCCTACTCAGTTTCTGTTGGGCATGCTCGGGTATAACTCCTTGAGCGTAAGCAGAGATCTGCGTCTCCTGGTATACGTTGTCAAACTCGTTCGAGGAGTTGTAAGCTGTCCAGCATTACTACAAAGATTAGCGTTAAATGTTCCTAGCAATTACACTAGACTGCGCCGGCAAGAACTGTTCACAATAACATACGCAAGAACGGGTCTTCCAGCCGCTATGCCTGTTGGAAGGGCCTTAACTCTTCTGAACGGGACTGCTTCGGATATTGACATATTTCATATCACATTACCAAAAGCAAAAGTAAATTTTCTTCTTAGGTTGAGCGCGCTAGAAAGCACTCATCAACATACTTAAGTGACTGTGAATATATGTGTATCATATGTTTGTGTGTATATACTCGTATATATGCATATACATTATTTTTTATTTTATATGATTTTTTTTTTGTATGTAATTTTTCTTCTTTTTTAATAAGTCTTGTATTTTTCAAATTAATTGGGCTTAGCCTGTTTTGAAAAAAATAATAAATAAATAACACAAGGGTGTCAAGTTTCTAGATTTCAAAATTTAAATAAAACTCTCTTTTATCAAGTATAGTGTTTCATTAGATTAAAAAAATACTATTTTGATATTTTTTCTTGCTGGCAATACAGTATTCATCCCTTATCTCCCTTTGCGTAGTATAATTATGGATTTTTGGTGATAATACTCTAAAGGCTGTAATAAAAAAGTAACTTTTATGTTATATAATTAATAAATTTAATATCACCCTGTCGTGTAACTTATGACTCCCATGATAGCTTCCTACGACTCCTCTCTATCCATCGCTGCACTCCGCGGCTCGAAAAATAACTGTAAAGGGTAGTCCAATTGCGTCGCATACTTTTTTTTTAACCTGGCGAGTTTATTGCTATGTGGCAATCTCTTCCACCTAACCAGAAAGATGTTTTTATAGGCCCTAAGTGTTAACTAGACTGGAATCCTATTTAAGAAATCTGGGTTCCAACGGGGATCGAACCCGCAACCTCCGGATCGTCAGACAAGTGTCTTACCACCAGGCCACGGAGTTCGTCGGTATAGTTGGTCAGTCCAACGCATTGGGATTCTTCTCCTTGTGCGTCGTCCTTCCATGCTTCCAGTAACCATGAACCTCTTCAAACTGTCTTCTTGGCCTCGGGTAATGTGCCCAAAAAACGGAGGCCTCGTCGAAGGCATGTTGTTGACAAATACATATCGAATAAAATAATATCAACATTTAAAATAATAATAAAATCAATTAATAATACAACTTGAAGCCTTATAGTTTAGACCCGTGAAATATTAAATATCTTATTTGAATAAAATATAACTCACAACAATTAACTTTTAAGTTATCGATAAATTATTCTTCCAAATAAGTTCGCCGTAGGTCAATAATGAAAGTTTCACCCTTAGTATAGGTCGGTCCAAAATGTTCGGACACACCCGGTGTTTTTGCTGTCACAGTTTTCTCCATTCTCGACAGCTGTCATGAAAGGGGTGGTGTATGATAGGGGTTGAAAACCTACGGGTTAGTTCCAGGCTGAAGCATATATTTTATCAACATTATAGTTGGTTGGGAAAAAAATATCAGATGACAATTTATATGAATACTGTAAATAAAATTTGTATTCCTAGAGATCAGCAAATTTTTATAAATATCTACAGTTTTACCTTTGTCTATCTATGATCATGGAATTTAGATATTCGATTTTTTTTTTGTTTTAAGCTGAAGTGGCACATATGTTTAATCTTACAAAACGGTCCCTACATGAGGAGGTAATATTAAAAAAAAAACAACATGTCCACCATATCAGAATGTTGAGAAATCGCAAAAAAACTGTTTGCATTAAAAATATATGACATAATAATTCACCGTAAAAATATCTGAAATCCTTAAAATCGCTTAAGGTGACTTGATTTGTTGTTTAAAATTGAATCATAATAATTAAAATATTTTTTCTACTTTAAAATATGGACATGATCCTTTTTGAGTGAATAATTCTACTTTAATCTTTTTTGATTGAACAGGTCTGGTACATGGTGTTTTTTGTTCGATTTGAAAAAGATTATTATATAGGTGTTGCAAAACATAATCAAAAAATAATTGGGTAGAGTAACTTTAATCAAATAAAATAAGTGAAGTGTTACAAAATAAGAAGAAATATTACTATAAAACTATAAATATATGTAGGTTGATAAAGCTGTATAATGACATTACACTTAACGCACGATTTTAAACTGACAGTTGCTGGTGAACTGGTATGAAGTTAGACACAATCGGAAAGCTATGATTGGTCAATTCGGACATGATCAATTTTGATTGATTTGAAGCCTGCACAATATTCTTTTTTTATTATGATTTTAAAATGATTTATGTGCTTTTTTCATTGAAATGAAAATGTTAAACGGCTCCGTACAATCGATAAGAAAGAAATCTGCTTTATCAACTCATTTTTTGTATCCGATGGCCATGATCTTTTTTTAACGTTACCTCCTCACACATCAAAAATACTTAACATATATACTCGTACCTACATATACTTGTATATCATCACGCTTTTTCCCTGTCCGAGTAGGCAAAGATGACAGAGCACCAGATGTTTCCACCTCTACAAACAGTCTTCGCTTCTTTTACATTCATACACCTTCTGATACAATTCCTACGATTTCTCAGAATTTCTGCGTTTCTACCTTTCCTAAGTCTTCTTTTCCCACGCCTTCCACTCACATTTTGCGTCTGTATATTTGTTTAAATCGCTTTTTTTAATTTACTCGTTTTACATGACCAAACTATCTTAACCTTTCCTTCCCTGTGTTGGGTATCTTCTACACGTTGCTTCTAATAACCATCAATATCTCTATAAATATAATAAATACAAGGTTAAGATTTTAGGTATTCCTCCATAATATATTTACGCATTGATTTAAAAAATAATATTAATAATAATCAGAATTTATCGACTACATCGTAGGTGTTTTGTAAAGGTCGAAAACAAATTTGCATTTACACGCTGTGAGTGCCTCGTCTTGACGATAGGTGAAGAGTATGCGGGAAGCGCGACACTATATTCGCATCTCACTCTTGCATAATCCACTGAATTGCGAGGAGCTCAATTGTCTCAATCGTCGCAAACGTAAGCCACGCCGGGGTACCGCTCCGCGCCGCAGTATCTTCTGGACTTGCAAATAGATTAGACGTACGCCCGTTCCGTGAGCGTTGCCAGATGGTTTTTTAATGTTTTCAGCAAATAAATCTCAATTATTAAAATTTTTAACTTCAATTATAATTAATTAAGGGGATTATCTATGAATGTTCTTATTTTTCCGATTTAAAATCGCTAATTTTTTATCGCGTACTCAGTACCCAACACCGGAGCACGCGTTTCAATTTTAACACCGTAAGGGAAGAGTTAAAGTGCTCTTCTTCGTCTTACTCAACACATCAGCCTTAAATTTATATTCATCCTTAATCACTGCATTCCGTATACGTCCATTATTATCCCATGCATCATTCTAAGTGCACGCATTTCCACAGCATTTATTCGTCTATTTTCAGTATTCTTCATGTCTACGTCTCACTCCCGTATATCAAAGCTAGTACAGTACCCGGGGATAAGCAATACACATCGGGCTTAAGAAAGAGACTGTCGGTCATAATCGGCTAACTTCGGCTTTGTAGAGCATCGTCTCTGTTGCACGATGAGCTAACAGTCCGGTATCTAGACGACGTGTATGAATGACAGAGATGACGCTCTACAAAGCCGAAATTAGCCGATTATGGCCGACAGTCTCTTTCTTAAGCCCAATGTGTATTACTAACCGTCAGGTACTGTACTTAGCAGAATACAGAATAAAGTAACATCTAAATACTTGCAAAAAAATTTGAATTGGACCTTTTAATACGAAATTGCTTTCCGAATTACCAAATATAAAACATAGGGAGTAATTATTCCTAAAGCATCGCGAACGGATCGAGTTCGCACTTTATTTTATTTTTTAAGTCCTTTAATCGGATGTCTCCATTGTATATTTTGAATATGTGTCTGTGAGTGGAATGTTAAGGTCGATTGTTATTCTATCTAATAAATTAATTGCTCCAAATCGATCCAATAGGGTGGGATATTTTGATAGAGCTTTTGGCCTTGCTGATTTTATCACATGGAATGGTCTACTGCTTAGTGTTAGAGATATGGGTGGCGTGTGCAGCTTAAGGTAGTATTGAAGACATCCATTTTCAAGAGATATTATCATAATTTATAATGTTATATGAACACTATACTTATACTATCCTACACCTAAAGCCGAATGTGTTATTATCACATATTGGAAGATTTACAAAGTACCTTATCTAATGGCCACACCTATCACCTTCATTTCATTACCCTCGACGTGTATATATTTATTATGTAATATTTTTAATTTGTCAATAACAGTGGGTTCAAATCCCAAGTTGGAGCATTCTTGAGGTTGATGACCTCCGTGGTCTTAGACAGACGTTTGTCTTCTAACACGGAGATTTCGGTTTCGATTCTCATTAGAACCCAAATTTTTTTTCAAAGTTTTCAGTTTGTATTTTTCTTTAGTCGTCATAAATATCATTCTGTTTAACCTTTCCCTTCCTGTACTAAAAAAAATCCGCGCGTTCCGGTGCTGTGTATTAAATACACATGTAAAAATGAGCGATTTAAAATCGGAAAAATAAGAATATTCATAGCCAATCGCTTAAATTAATTAAATTTGAAATGAAAAGTCATATTAATAGAAATGAAATTGTTGAAAACATAAAAAAAACCTCGGCCGACGTTCACTAAACGGGCGAAGCGACCACCTCAAATGAATGCCCGAAAGCTACTGAAGCGAGCGAACTGAGATTATATTTCTTGCGTTCCCATATACCGAAGTCAAGTGAGAGTGAGACGTGAATAGCGTCGCTTCTCACCCATAGCGGTGTTTTATAATGAATATACCTACGTCACACACTGGCATACATTTGATAGTATTGGTGAATGTATTCCCGATTTCCATCAAATATCTCTGATGTAGCCCATAAGTGCTAATTATTATTAATATTATTGTGTTCATTCAATGCGTAAATGTATTACGGAGGAATAACTAAAATCTGAACCCAGTATTTATTATATTTATAGAGATATTAAAGTTTTTAGAAGCAATGTGTATTAGGTACACATCACAGGGAAGGAAGGGTTAATTGGAAGATATTACAACATAGCAATAATCCCACAACGTTGTATTGTATACAACGAAAGAATACATTATTCGCTGAGGCGTTACTAAAGCTGCCAGATTGGATTTATTTAGTAACAGTGGGTTTGAGTCGCGAATTGGATCTTCCTTGAGGAGAGTTCGCTGCCTAAACCGCGCTATATAAAATTGTCATTTAAATTTAAATTAAATTATTCTCTGAATGGTGCAACATAAATTGCCTTGTAATTATTATTATTCTGTTTTTCATACTTACTTCTTCTTACCTTTCCCTCAATTTTAATTTCTACAACTGTCTCCTTCCACTCTTTCCAATCGTGATATTGTCAATGTTCCCGAACCCTGGTAAATGGAATGGGCATTATAAGGGTAGGTATCTCCCACTTCTTAGACTTTCCAAACTATTTATTGGCAATTTTTTGCAGACCTCCCCTATTCTTGAGGCATTGAAAGTGATATTTTTCAGTTATTTTTATGGCTACTTGTGACTTTATCTGCGGTCATCTCTTTTGTCGTTCGTTGGAAAAGTTGGACACCTGCCAATATATTTTATGGCTCCTAAAATTTCTCCCCCTAAAGGTCAATATGAGAGAGATATCATTAAAAGTTTTTGAACTTTTATATCAAATTTGTCTTCGTTTTATAAGTGGTTTGTTTTTATTATGGATTTTTTTTAATAGTTGGAGACTAAAATATTAATATATCAGCATAATTGTCTCTATGAAAACGACCTCCGTGGCCTACTTGATATGAAACTGGTCTGTCAACCCGAGGATTATGGGTTCGATTCCCGTTGGACGCCAGATTTAAAAAAAAATACTACTTTCTTGCTTTCACTCATAGCCCCTTTAACATATTTCTGGTTGGTTGGAAGAGCGTAAGAGGGAGCAGAATTAGACAGCCAGAATATAATGTGTGTAACAAAATTATAATACAATACATTATCGTTTCCAGGGGTTGAAAGTTCGATTCCCTTTGCTACCCAGATAAAAAAAAAAGGTTTTGTATTGTTTACGCTTTCGGTGTATACAGTACAACCTGGCGAGTTTATTGTTATGTGGCAATGTATTCCATCCAACCAAGGAGACGATAAAAAATTCTTTAATTGAAGTATTTATTTATTTAATTAATTAACGACACAGCAGTGTCTGTTATAATATACAAATGAACATATGATAAGTTATACAAGTACTTAAAATTATTGACAAAAAATACAAAACTTTATTTTTACAGGAGATAAAAAAAGCAGTAAATATAATAAATTACAAAGTCATTGCTTAAAATTATTTAATATTTATAGATAATAAATTTAAGTTCAATATACTCGTATGTATGTATATCACTAAATATTACCAAATTTTACCAAGTAGACTTACGTAATGGTCGAAGACGACTTGTTTTATAGTGGTAAAGAACTTAGATTTGTTTTTAGTGGAACAACTCTTACATGGAACAAGAGGAATAGGATTTTTCGTGAATTTTATGGATAGACCTTAAGATATAGAAAACACATGGACTCAATTGTAGAACGAGATGCTAGTTGCTTTGCAGAATCGAAACCTTCCACATGTTGATGCAGGGTTACTCAACTCCAGAGGCAAAGTATTGTCCTTAATGTTTTGTTTATACTAGGTTATTTATATTAATAAAGGAGAGCACAAAGTTAGTAGATATTTATAAATATTGTTGTGATATTCTGGCGAATACTATATATACTTATATTAAAAAGGGAAAACTCGACTGGAACTCTTTTTTTTAAATCTCGGTGTCTACTTTATTGAATCCACAAGACTCCGGATTGAAATACGAACACCTCACTAAATTGGCAACGGATGTCGTCGTCTGATTTCAGTAGAATTTTGATATTTTCTTCACTTAAGGTTCATTTAACCCTTTTTTTAGTTATTTGTAAGAGAGTTCTACATGACAATAAACCCACTAAGTTGTATTGTATTCAACAAAAGTGAAATACAATACCCATCCCCACGATGCCATATCACAACAATTAGGGTAGGTAAAGAGTATAGATTTCTAATTCACACATACACGTATTTCAATTCTAGCATGTCGATCGATATACCTTGTTACAAACGCTTTCTTTTTTTCCATCTTAAACACTGTATCTTCTTTCAATTCGTATTATTTTCTTATGTAATTATTTCTTATTATATTGTACATTATTTTTTCAAATATAAAGGGTTTTTCAAATTAAGCGTTTTTTTTTATTCTTGGATAAAACACAGATAGCGTCGCGAACTTGCCTGGGTCTTGTGACATTTGAGAAGTTTAATGTATGACATTTATAAAAATGGGGTCGTATACAATACAACAACGCGTTCAAATTGTTGAATTATTTTATGTATTGTAATCTTCGGAAACGGTGATGTTAATTGGCCACCAAGATCATGTGATCTGACACCGTTGGACTTCTCTGAGGTTACGTGAAAAGTCAGGTCTATAAAAAAGACCTCCAATCAATTCCTGAGCTGAAGGACGAAATTATTCGCGTTATTGGTGAGTTAGTACCGCAATTATGCCAAAATATCATCGAAAATTTTGACAAAAGAGTGAACATCTGTGGAGCTGCAAGAGGTGGACATTTGGTAGATATTGTATTTTTTGTTTAATTATCATACATTATACTTTAATGACCAATAAAAAGTTTTTTGAAATCAAAGCAAATTGTGTGTTTTATTCAAGAATTAAAAAAAAATTATTTATAAAACCGCTCAATGTGAAAGACCCTTTTGACAAAAGAATGGACATCTGTGGAGCTGCAAGAGCGGATAATTTTAGCGGATCACATTTAGCGGATAATTTTTTTTGTGTTTATAGTCATACATTATACTTAAACGACCGATAAAAAGTGTTTTTAAATTAAAGCAAATTGTGTGTTTTATTCAAGAATAAAAAAAATTGAATTAAAAAAACCGCTCAATTTGAAAGACCCTTTTATACACATGATTCTCATTTTTACCACATTCATCTTACTTTCATCACTTTTGACTACTGCTTTTCACCCTCTCCTCTTTCAGAATTTAATATATTTAATCATTGCACGTTTTTTTAGGCCTTCCTAGACATTATACACTCATTCACACTCAAAATCTCGAAATGTTCCACCAGCGTTTCTTTCACCGAATTCTTCGGATCGACTGGAGTGATTATGTCACACATGTTTCGGTCCTGCAACGCTTCAACTGTAAACCTATGGAGGATATGGTTGTAAAGGGTAAATTGCGGTGGACCGGGCATGTGATACGCATGGGCGATCACAGACTCCCAAAACTGGGCAGAAGAAACGCTAAAAGGACAATCTGCGAAGGTCGCTTACTTTGTGCGGGGCGCCTGAGGACTGGGAGCAGGTGGCTCGGGACCGTGAGGGGTTGAGAGCCGTATGCTCTCGGGCTGATGGCGTCTCAGGAGCTAGACGTATGAGAAACAGTCTGCGCGCTGCGAACTTGCGTCAACATGGCCAGGCGGCTCAGCAGGGTCCATATGTCTGTGACATTTGCGGGAGGGAGTGCGTATCTAGGATCGAGCTGTTTTCTCACAGAAGATCACACGATCGACGTGAGAGAACGGTTCAATATTGACGTTGGAGGGGCGAGAGAATCCTCGACTGTGAGGCCCGGCAACGACGAAAAGCAAGTTGATACAATATATTTTGAAATAAAACCTGGTTGATTGTAAAATAATTACTTTAAAGCGATAAATATAATCTAAGAATAGTTTCATGAACGCAAGGACTGACTGCGCATCCAGGATCGGGTTGTCTCTCACAGAAGATCACACAACCGACGTGGGAGAACGGTTCAGGACTGACGTTGGAGTGGCGAGGAGATCCTCGATTGCGAGATCCGGCAATGATGACACTCATAGCATTGAACCATACTCGTTCTTCAATTAATCCTCAACAGTTTTTTTGTACTACTTAATTTTACAGTTGTAGAACCACTGCAGGAGAATAAGAATTAATAGCAAAGCATTTAACGTTTCCAGATGTTATCAACAAAATTTATCTTTGTTGTTTTATTAGCTTAGCTCAAGTTGGCAGGACCCACCAACTCGGAACTGGAGGCTGGAGCGCGGGTGCGGGTGGTCCGCCACCACCCCTCGGGGGCTGTCCTCAGGAGGGGTGGAAAACTTCGTGAAACTGAAGAAGTTTCAAATTCACTTGCTGTTGAATCTCGTAATTTCTTTTACGCAACGATGGTAGTGATAATTAAACTGAAAATAAGTTGTAATTATATTTATTTATGCAAAGAAACCATACTGATTTTTCAAGAGGATATACAAACATACCATCACGCCATATTTCTGTAATGACAGGTCAGAGGAGAGAGCGTCAGATTTTTCCATCTTAACACACATATTTTGTCTCTTCTATATCCAAACAATTTCTGAAACAAGTCATACTGTTTCTCTAACTTTTAATTATTAATTATTTAAGAATATCATTCACTTGATCAAAACATACTTTCCTTGATCTTCTTCTTTCAGGCCTTCTTCTCACATTTGCACTGTATATTTTATTAATCTTTATTCATTTATTCATTCTTTATGTCCAAAGCATATCAGAATGTTCTTTTTTATCTAACTTTACATAAATTCCCTGTCTTTTGTCATACGTTGTTACTCCGTGTATTCATCTCAGTATACGTGTTTCTACAGCATATATTCGGCGTATATTTATTATTTTTCTACGTCCACGTTTCACTCACATACATTGAAGGGGGCACTAAAATGGATATACAAATCTTTAACGTCGGATTGGATATCAGTTTTAGTAAGCGACACTATATGAAACTATTCGCTAAAAGTCATCCACCAGGAAAACTCCTAAAAATTTGAAAGATAACTGGAAGTCTAAATCTCAAGAGAGACAGTGCTGATGATTATAGAATTTTTAAGAAAGACAATATACTGTCTTTTACTTTTGTTCATTTAGCATTGCCAAGACGAGCTACTGTGCGCCGTTGCGCAGTAAAGTTTTTAAAAGCACATTTTGTGCAAACTTTTGTTTTAAAGTTTGCACCTCTTAATTATAAATTATATACTGTGCCAGACTTGCACACTAACTGAAAACTTTGCTATTTTTAAGAGTTTTTTTTTTTATTCGCGAAACGTTCTCGGAGTGGATACATTCCATGCAAGAACAAAATTTAAGTGTCAAAATTAGTGTGGATAAAAAAGACACTGTAACGTCAATATCTATTGGTTAGAAACAAAATAATACTTTACTATTTAACACTGTTTGTTTGTTTGTTTCAGGTATGAACACTTTTCACTCTGGATAATTTAATGCAGTGTAATTTAATGGTGAGTTGAATTACATAATGTAAAATATACGAAATTTTGGGAAAATCATAATACTAATTAAAGAACACTTTATACAGCACTGTTTAGGGATCAAACTCGTGCAAAGGGCGCTACAACTAGGGGCATGAAGCCTTATTGACAGATTAACCTTTCTCTTCCTGTGCTAAAAAAATCCGCGCGTTCCGGTGCTGTATTTTTTTTATTATTACACATGACAAGAAATATACACAATTTGAGAAAAACAACAGATAATTTGATTTGGACCTACAATTTTAATGGATCTGGGTTTGTTGCCTTTCATTTGTCGTATCCCCAGTAAACTAGGCTTTTGCCTGTATCTCACTGAGGATATTTAGCATGAGAAAAATAAATCGATACTTCTTTCCGATTTTTGATTACACAAAAACAAAACCCCGTTGCACGCTCTCATCAACCTGAAAATATATTCAATACACATCAATACACATGTAAAAATGAGCGATTTAAAATCGGAAAAATAATAATATTCATAGCCAATCGCTTAAATTAATTAAATTTGAAGTCAAAAGTGATAACAATTGAAATTTGATTACTTAAAACATTAAAAAAAAACATCGGCTGACGTTCACAAAACGTTCACGAAACGACCACCTCAAACGAAAGCCCGCGAGCTACTGAAGCGAGCGAACTGAGATTCTGTTTCTTGCGTTCCCATATACCGAAGTAGAGTGAGAGCGATACATGAATAGCGTCGCTTCCTCACCCATAGTGGTTGTTTAGAATGCATATACCTACGTCTCATACTGGCACACGTTTGATTGTATTGGTGAATTTAATCCCGATTTTCACAAAACATCTCTGATGTCATATCACATCAGCATGCAGCTGATATTCCAATATCTTTACGTATTGTTTTGTTTTTTTTATTTTTACATTTATTAGGATTAAGTAAAAAATTATGCTTCAGTAAAATTGGTTAAATATTATATTAATAAAACATATATTATGAAAATACAAAATACAGGTGTTTATTATACGTATCAAGTTTTTATTGCCCGCTTGTTGATTTTTTTGCATAAACATGGTGAGCTTTGTCTGGATTGTTTGTTTCTTCTTCTCCCCGTATATTTCACGATATGGGTGAGACACGTCGTGTGCCATCCGTACAACCCTTCCAAATCGTTCGATGTTTGGGTCCATCTCTTCAAAATGTGCAAGAAATTTTCATTTTCCTTTTTGTAGACATCTCGGAAGGGCTTAAAAATACTTATAACAAGACAACACGTCCTTATTGGACGAAGGCACAGTTAGTACTGACCGCGATGCGCACATGCGCATAGTAATACAATATGTAGTGTACATGGACTTCTAGCGCCACACTAAGTGCAAGCGGACAACCGATCGCGGATTGTGGTCGTAAAGTCGAGCAGTCGCAAGTCGCATAGGTCATAAGTCGACGACTACCTGTATTTTAAATTATCAGATTTATTTATTTAAACATTTGAATGTAAATATTGTATATCTAGCGCCCGTATTGCTTTAAAGCAATTTCTTCCAAACAATCATCTTTAGATATAAAATAAAAACACGTTGACTTTGTTATATTCAACTTTATTTATTGCAAATCACAATGCATTTATTTCAACAATAGCTGTAACGTATCATCATCAATCAGGTGAGTTGTCAAGAACTGAAATATGATACATATTAACCCTACAATGTGCGATTTTTTTTTATTTTTCCTTGAGAATTGAGATATTCACTGTTATGTCTTGACATAGCCTTCTTGAAATATAAGGCTTTAGAGAGTACTCAACGCACTCGTATGTTTGTAGATTATATTATAATGTTTCAATATTAAACGCCACGTTGAAACAAAAATCTAAATTATTTGTCTGGAAGGGGGGAGAAGTTTAGCAAGAACTAGAAAAAGGTTACACGAACAGTTTATTAAATTCTGAAAGAGGAAAGAATGCAATGTGTTTTATAATAGGAGGTTATGTATGATGAGGTGTACGGGCATGGCAGAAGTGAAAAACTGTACCAGTATAGAATGAATTGGAGTTTAATTATCTCTGGCTACCTTAATTAAGGCATCGCGTGATGGTGATAAAGATGGTAAACCATTAGAAAATAGGATTTATGGAGAAACACACACACTTGAACATTGCAGAATAATTTAGGGTCATACAGCAGCCGGTTACTATAATATTTAAATCTAAACTGAATTGATAATTTTAAGTAAAATTTTCATTCATCTCCTATCTCCCAATCTCCCATCCTCGATACAAGACCTTACCAATAATTCATTTGCGGATATTGTTGGATCAATTATTCACGTTCAGCTTAATAAATAACTCAGGTGTTTGGAATAACGGACAGCTACTATGTTACCTGTTCAACAACGAAATTCATTAAATATTTTAAAACTCTTTAATATTTTGTTAAAACAAAGTACTTTTTGGTAGAAAACTTTGAAATCTAAATTCTATTTAAGTTTCCATGTTAAATTATCATCGATGGTTTTGCAAAATTCTATAACAACTGTTTGATAATGTCATATCAATAAGAGGAAGAAACACGTGTTGTGGTCATTACAAGTCATCATCAATATGGTGGCCAAACTTTTTATCACTATGGGCGACCTGTTTTTTTAATTATTGGCGGCGGTCTACTAACATCGTATGTGTTAAGCGATCATAAGAAAAGTAGTAATTTTAAACCAAAAATTAAGTTTAAATTTGAAATAAACATAGATAATACCCGTACTTATTCAATATCAAGTTATTTTAATAACAGAAATTAATGGTTACTTCACACAAACATAAAAACAGTTTATAAATAAAACAATACGTTATTTTATTTTCTTTTTATTAATGCAGCCAATGTGCTTGTAAATATGAACTATTAGAGTTTATGTCGTATCAGAAGATGCGCTGGAAATAAAAAGCTCACGCATTCGTGGAAGTCTAGGTGTTACAGACATCAACAGCAATATGGAGGAGACGCGATTGAGATGGTATGGGCACGTTGGACGCAGAGCACCCGATCACATTGTGAACCAGGCAATCTCCATGGATCTTCCTCGAATAACAACCAGAGGAAGACCAAAGAATTCATAGGTGGTGCAAAACGATAACCTGATGCAGAGGCACGGCCTGGGGGACGTAATCCGGGACAGAAGAGCATACAACCTGAGGACGAGGAGAGCTGACCCCAACAGTCTTCACAGGCAGTGAGTTGGGATGGAGACAGGAAGAAGAAGACGCGCTGGAAACATGACATTGAATATTTTCGGCGAGCTTGTCAGATTGTGGTTCGTGTGTAACATGCATTCAGCTATTCGTAAGCACGCTGCCAAATGGTCATCTGTCAAACAGGAGCGATGTTTTGTTCTGATTGCATTCATGGTAGAAAATGTTATTTTGAAAAGGTAAGTAGAACGGAAAAAAGTTGTTAAATATGCCGCACATCTCCACAAACATGGATATTTTTATTCACAAAGTAAATTCCAATAACTGTTTTGAGAATAACAGAGACGTGTACGATCAGAAAGGCGGGCGACTAGAAATAGCTACGCGGTCGACGCTTTGGCCACCCCTGATCAAAATAATAATGTTTATAATCAGACAGATCTAATAAGAAAATCAACTGAAATAAAAATAGGTAGTGACAATGTATGAAACAAAGCGGAACGAAGACTATTTGTTTTTCGATTGATTAATTATTCCTCAACATATTTGTATTCACCCCTCCGTGCTCTACCCCTGTCAAAGAGCCACCTTCCTACATTTTTTGAAGTGAAACTTCTATAGGCGCGGCAGGGCAAATTGGCCTGAACGTCTCGAAAAGCGAAACGGTGGATTATGTTATTATTAAATATTTAATAAATTATTTTTTTAATATTAATAATTATTTATTATTAATTATATTTTAATATTATTATGTGTTTTATATTATTATTAAAATTATTATTTATTATTAAAATTATTAATATTTATTATTAAAAATTAAAATTTTTGCTATATGTTATTTTAATATTAATATATTTAATAATTATTAATTTCATTTTATATTAAATTATTTTATTTCATTTAATATTTATTTAATAAATAATTTATATTCAACATATAATTATAATAATATATATACTTTATTATTATATTAATAATTATATTATAATTTATTATACAATAATATAGTTCATTAATAATATAATATAATACAATAATATTATAAATAATATATTATTAATAATATAATAAAAATAATATAAAAATAAATGAATAAATAAATAATTATTTAAAAATAATTAATATAATAATAAATTATAACATAAAAATATTAATTTATTTAATATTAAAAATATAAATTTAATATCATTAAGTGTATTGTATAATTATTCAAATTATTATTTATTATCAAAATTATTATTATTTATTATTATATTAAAAATAAAACCAATAATATTTTTTTATTTAATTAGGAAAGATTTTCTTGTATTAAATTCTACATAACCATCTAATTAAGAGATATTAAATGTCACTTGAATTAAATTCCACATAACCATTTCCTAATCCTAAAAAAAATATAATAAAAATCGTTAACAAATGGAAAAAAAAACAATGCATAAAATCAACTTTTCCTAGGAGCTAAGAAGTTTCACTTCTACCGCGCGAGAGTCTCACACGTCTGTTTTTTTTTTATTTGAAGGCTCTATATTACAAAAAATTACACAACTATGTTTCAGAAGAATTAAATATATTTTACTTTATCAGTTTTACATTAAACTATAATTTTTTTTATTGTTTCATTAATTAAATTAATCTCCTCGACAAACAGTGCTTTTTAACAGAACAGTTCAGAAACTTTTAAAAAAAACTGTTAAACCGTGCATGGTACTCGTTTATCGTCTAATTTAGTAATAAATTATTTGTTTTTTTTATTTGTTAATCACCCCTTAACGTTATTTTATCTCATTTCTCAAAGATGCCATTAGACGGAATGATCTCGGCTTATTACGAGAGCGATACTTAGATTCAGCTGGTGTTATATTTCATCAAAAATGTGTGTGGAATATTGACCGAAAGGAAAAAAATCCCCCTTATTAAATTTTCTCTTAAGGCCAATAAATTATACATACTTCCTATTTTATATGATACCAGTTTGACCTAAGAATTACTCTTGTAACAAACAGGGATCATTTCCGTCTAAAGAGAGTCTCAAAATAAGGGGTAGAAATAGTTGTCGCGTAGATCAATGTGCTCGTATTTAGTGGAATAAAGAGTGATGAATTATTTAATGTTCTAATTTGAAGTAGGTTAAAGAAAAAAATAAAACCTTTGTTAAAATTTTACAAATTTCAGCTGGCAAATAACAATAAAGGCAAAATTGTCAAAAGGACATCAACTAAATATACTTGTAGTCCTTAAAGTTCTCCCAACAGGAACAAACAGCCTCCGACAACTATTTGCTCTGTCTCTAAAGGAGATTTTGTCTTTTGAAATGACGTGTAAACAGCAATTAAATACAAAATGTTTATTCAATTTCAAAAGGGTTAAATATAAACACTGTGCGTCCGTTAAACGGACCGTTAAAACCTTCCCGTTAATACATTTAAACGGGTGCGTTAATTCGTTAAACTTGATAACGGCCGTGTCTCTGTTTAACGCTTGGAAACCTTGTTAAAATTAAAAGTTTACTAATGGCCGACCTCTTTTAAGGTTGTATTGGCCGTTTTATCTAACTTTACCACTAAGTTGGGATCTAGTGTGGGATGCTATCGTCCCTCAGTGGGTGGAAATTTCATTTCAAGCCAAGTTTCAACCGAATTCATTTGATTAAAAATTAAAGTTTATATTTAAAATCCTTGGAATTCCAAATGATGGACACGCACCATCACACCGTGGTCCTTCCGGGTTAGACAGAAAGAACTCATCTCGTTACTTTTCTATTAAAACACACAACTTACGCTCCCTCCACATTCATATAATTGCTATGCCATTTGTGAAGGAAGTTTAATCAGTTCCAATCCCTCTACAGTGCGCTAATAGTGCTATTACCCACCCTGTTGTAATGTTTCCGGCTATCTGAATCAATATACTGCACCCGTTTGGGGTAGTGTGCGCAACACGGGTCATCTGAAACTCCAACGAGTACAAAACAAGGCATTCAAGATTTTTTTCAACACCCATCCTAGAACAAACCTCTCCCGACTTCACGCCGAACAGTATTAAGAAGTCCTCCAACGCAACATCTTCGCTTAGACTTCTTCTTCCCAGTGTCATGTCAGGTCCCCCCAACGTTGACTATCACCTGAGAGTAAGCATCGTTGTCCCCGGCAGCCCGAAAAAGATCCTCAACGATCCTTATACTAGTACCAGTCAAATCACATACGATATTGGCCTCCTACCAACACCTCTTCGACCCTTTATTTTGCCTTGGATGATCAGGTGCAGTAATTTGTGATTTTCTTCTCTAAGTACATGACCCAAAGGCACACTGTGAGTGAGTTTCAAGTTTACTCCAATTATTCCATATCCGAATGACTCCAAGCCACGCTATTAAACATGCCCTCATCGCCAATTCAGATGGTACCACACCAATGAGGGAATCAGATCATATAAAATGCTTTTGAGATGTAAATTTTATTACGATACAGCTTTATACAAGTAAAGGGTCTTTCAAATTAAGCGGTTTTTTAAATTCTTGAATAAAACACACAATTTGCTTTGATTTCAAAAAACTTTTTATTGGCCATTAAAGTATAGTGTATGACATTTAAACACAGAAAACAATATCCGCCAAATGTCCACCTTTTGCAACTCCACAGATGTCCACTTTTTTGTCAAAATTTTCGATGACATTTTGGCATAATTGCGGTTCTAACTCACCAATAACGCGATTAATTTCGTCCTTCAGCTCAGGAATTGATCGGAGGTCATTCTTATAGACCTGGCTTTTCACGTAACCCCTGAGGAAATAGTTCAACTGTGTCAGATCACATGATCTTGGTGGTCAAATAACATTTGTGTTTCCGGAAATTACAATACATGAAATAATTCAAAAATTTGAACGCGTTGTATTGTATACGACTCCATTCTTATAAATGTCATACATTATACTTCTCAAATGTCGCAAGACCCATGCAAATTCACGACGCCTTCTGTGTTTTATCCAAGACTTAAAAAATACCACTCAATTTGAAAGAACCTTCATAACTTTAAGTGACCTACTCGTAGTTGATTAGACGCCTGTTTTCCAGCCCGGGGAATACCCGAGTTTAAGAAATGGGTTCCAGTCTAGATTTTACTTCCCACCAAACACATTTTCACCCATGTTATCTAAGTACAACCCCAGATATTGGAAGGAAATAAATAGCACGTCTTAATATTTAATATAACCATTATTTACGAATTAAATTTGATTGAATACATTTACAGAAATGTATTATTAAATCTTCATTCTCAGTAATACAAATATATATATATATATAGACTAAAGCTCTTTGATGAGTGGAATCAAAGCAATCCTTTTGTTTGTACCAAATCAAAATCTTTGCGAATGGTTTAACAACACTGAGCTAAAATTCAGTATCAGGCTTATCGTCTTTTTTGTGTAAATCTTGGATCTGTTATGTTGCGAAAAACACCCATAGAAGGTTAAACAACATCTATCTCCACAGCTTTAAAGTGATATTCCTGGTATATATTTTTTCATCCACTTTGCACGGATTTCTCCTGTTAAACAAAGGGGGTCTGCTTCTAGAGTTAGCTTATTCGTTAGGAAGAATATCAGCCAGGATTCTTCTCATACTGCTAGGCGGTACCGAGACTATATCCACAGTGTCATTCAGTTGGTTCAATATATCTGTACCACACGTAATAATATAATATCCTACGGAAATCTAATGTGCTGTTATGTATGGGATTTTTACTCGTCTTTCTTCTTCTTTGCTGTGTGTGTTCATTGTTCCCGGTCCTAAGTCATGTTGAATGCAGCGCTAAAAGAAGATCCAGTCAACTCCTTTATGTGATTCGTTCCTCTCATTTGACACATTTCTCTTGCACGTCTTCCCTCAACTTGCCCCATGATTACCAGTTTATCTACTAACAATATGCCCAAACTACGTCACGATTCTTTTCCCCTGTATATGTATCGTCGAAGGTCTTTCAGTTATTTCCAATTCTTGGATGATAAAGACGTTAGTGCACCTTGCGGTCTATGGAATACGGAGCATTTGTCTCCAATACCACGGCTTGAAGGCATGTATCATATTGTTTTTCTTTCTTTCTCATCGACCATGTTTCCACTCTATACAGTGCTGTGGAGAATATTCGAGACTTAACAAGATGGATTTCAGTTAATCTCAATATAAGAGGGCGGTCCAATAAGTACTTAGCCTCACCGCCCGATAGCGCCACTATCGCAAGAGCAATTTTTTATCGCGTAGTACATTCTCATTGACACGGTCACAGGGCTCTACTATGCCGAATTATTGGGCCGATTTGACGCCGAATTGCAGGAAAAACGGCCCCATTTGGCGAAGAAAAAAGTGCTCTTCCATCATGACAACGCACCGGCTCACACCTTCGCCGTCGCCACGGCCAAATTGGTAGAATTAGGCTACGAACTGCTGCCCCATCCACCGTATTCTCCGGATTTGGCCCCGTGCGACTTGTTTTTGTTTCCAAATTTGAAAAAGTCACTCGCCGGGCAGAAATTTGAGTCGAATGAGGAGGTTATCGCCGCAACGGAGGCCCACTTTGCAGACCTCCAGAAAACGTATTTTTCAGACGGGTTAAAGAAGTTGGAGCATCGCTGGGTCAAGTGTATCGAACTCAAAGGAGATTATGTTGAGAAATAAATCGCCACTTTTCCAAAATTTTTGTTATTCTTTTGTAGGCTAAGTGCTTATCGGACCACCCTCGTAGACCAGTTAATCTACATCGTTGTCAGACTTATCGTAATTATGTTGGCCATTCCAATTTGTATTTGGTTAACTATTTCACTTCCTCTATTCCTTAAAATAAGAGCACCTTGGTATGAAAACTCGTTGACCTCTTCGTTATCCTTTAGTCAGTCACTTCAAAGCTTGGATCTTGATAAGGACTTTCATTCACGATAAAGACTTTTGTTTCACTTTTGTGTTTATAGTTCTAGTTGACAATTCTCTATTTCAACTATATAAAGGAGCTTCGTCATCTCATCATCGTTGATGGCTATAAACGTTGTATCATTTGTGAATCTTATATTAGAGACTTTACGGCTTCTAATGATTAAATTCTCATTCACATTCATCAAGTACTTTTCTTATAATCTCCATATTTATTTAACCCTTCCTTCCCGGTGATGTGTAACTAGTACACATTGCTTCTAAAAACTTTAATCTATCTAAAAATATAATAAATACTGGGTTCAGATTTTAGATATTCCTCCGTAATACATTTACGCATTGACTGAAAAAATAACATTAATAATAATTAGCACTTATCGGCCATATCAGAGATATTTTGTGAAAATCGGGAATAAATTCACCAATACAATCAAACGTGGGCCAAGTGTGTGACATAAGTATATTCCTTCTAAGAAACTGCTATGGATGAGGAAGCGACGCTATTCACATCTCACTCTCACTCTACTTCGGTACATGGGAACACAAGAAATATAATCGTTTAGTTTCTTCCTTCAAGATATAACGTACACAGTATTAGTCTTTCCGTCCCGTCAGTAGCATACGGGCTTTCATGTGAAGTGGTCTTTTTGCACGTTTTGTGAACGTCGGCCAATAGTTTTTTTCATGTTTTCAGCAATTAAATATCAATTATGATCGCTTTTAATTTCAAATTTAATTCATTTAAGCGATTGGGTAAGAATATTCTTATTTTTCCGATTTTAAATCGGTCATTTTTACATGTGTATTGAATACACAGCACCGGAACGCTCGGATGTTTTTAGCACAGGAAGGGAAAGGTTAATAAATCAATTGACAGTTTGCAGCTTTGATGCACTCTTTTCTGCACCTGAAATGGTTCTGATAAGAATTTTTCTACTCTCACCGATCACATTTTATGTATGGGATTCTAGCACTGTCTATCTTATCTGCGTGGTTACTTCAGTACTACCTTTTCTTTCTTCATAATTTGACTGTCATTTGTGTTACAGACATTACGGAATCAATTAAATTGAATATATATCATGGTAACTTATCTTAAAACGGACATGGTGTTATTGTATTACATACGTAACACTGTCATTGTAGACATACTATACAACTTGCTGGGTTAATTCCCTTTGGCAATGAATCGAATAAACTTGTAAGGCGTTTAAAAAAGCCTTCAGTGAAAATCAGAGAGGAACTGTACTTTAAATATCTTGGTGCCATCGTTACTACAACCCACAATTCCCAAATTAAATAACACGTGTTTTACAAACAAGACCACTGAAGTTGTCAGATGATGTTATAACATATGTGTACATGGTATGTAAAAACTTAATAAAAAATATCTTCATTTTTTTAGCAGATTTTTTTTACAGTGTTGTTTCTCGAAGCAAACGATTTAAGATGAATACATACAAAACATCTAAATATTTAAATTAATTGATTCAAGCAAAGGACTTTTGCAAACAAAATCATTTAAATTTTCCACCAATTAAATCTCTGAAGCACTGCGAATTTATAAAGCTGGGTACTTCAAAGAAATTATTTTCCCCCTCATATCCTTTAATATACGAATGTTTAATGCCTCCTACACGTGTTTCCATATTACCATGTTAAATAAATTAATATATTTTAGCATTTTATTTAATATGATATTTAGTAAAAATATTTTCCTGAAATTCGTAATGCTCATGAAAGATGAATATTAAAAAATATACACTGAAAAACTTAAAAAATAAATTACTCAAACTGTTAACCTTTTTTAGTATGAAGATAAGTCCGTAGTTAGTGAAGGTTTTACATATTCTTGATATATCGTGTAAAGATACACGGGCAAAAGGTGGACATGATAAGGTTCGCTGACGATATTGCTATGGTTGCTGAAAGTGAAGAGGAACTACAAGAGGCCTTAACAACTATGGAAAGCATTCTTCAAAATAACTACAGTATGAAGATAAATAAAGACAAAACAAAGCTGCTGACTGTAGGCCGAGCGCAGCACCAGATGAGAATAGTGATGTCGGGTAAACCACTAAAGAACACCAAGGAGTTTGTCTACCTCGGGAGCAAAATAACATGGGACGGTCGGTCCAAGAGCGAGGTCGACAGCCGTATACATCAGGCTAGACTTGCATTTAATAAAAGGTCGAAAATAATAGAATCAAATAATATAGACCTAAAACTGAGAATACTCCTCATCAAGACCTATGTATGGAGTATCTTGATGTACGGCTGCGAGACATGGTGCCTATCCGAAAGAGATAGACGAAGACTAGAGGCTTTTGAGATGTGGTCCTATAGAAGACTATTAGGAATTTCCTGGAGAGACCGCATCACAAATGAAGAGGTTCTCCAACGAATCGAAGGAGGAAGGCACCTGCTCAGGATCCTGTCCGAAAGGCGTGCAAGATGGATCGGTCATATAATACGACAAGAGGGCCTCTTGCATGCCATAATGGAGGGCATGACCGAGGGGACAAACTCTAGGGGACGCCCACGCCGAGAGTACCTGGAGGACCTGTTGGTGGACGTGCGCTGCTCAACATATACAGACTTAAAAAGAGCCGCACAGGACAGGGGGGAATGGAGGAGAAGAGTTCAAATTGCTGCAAACCAGTCTTAGGACTGCAACCACGGAAGGAAGGATATATCGTGCGTTTGCGGCTAACCACGGGCAATGGTCTTCTTCCAGATAAAGCACCAACCCTTTCCCGAAATATGCTTTTCTCAACAGTCTCACTTAATATAAAAAATATTTAAAAAGAACAAATCGCATTCATAGTGGATATAACGCACGTTAGTTGAAAGAGAAATAATAGAGAAGGGTTGCACACATTCACCCCTTTAAGAGGGAAAAATATATCACATATGATGACACGTATCCCAAAACCGTCAAATGCCATACCGTACAAAAAAACTCAATTCGATTAAAGGTTAAAATATTTTTTTAACTAAATTAATAAATAAGCTACTCCAAGATTATATTATACGAGTACACCTTTAATATCCATTTTGAAAAAAAATGCTTCAATAATTTCTTACGCTTTTGTATTTTAATTCTATATTAGATATACTCGTATAGTACGTCGCTAAAGCATTGGTTTCCTAAGAAAGTGGTGTCGTTATATAACGCACATAACAAAACATTGTCTATGCAAACCATATGGCGTAGTTTCCTAGAGAGCGTTGGTTGTGGCGTTATATAGCGCACGTAACAAAACATTGTCTATGCAAACCATATGGCGTAGTTTCCTAGAGAGCGTTGATTGTGTCGTTATATAGCGCACGTAACAAAACATTGTCTATGCAAACCATATGGCGTGGTTTCCTAGAGAACGTTGGTTGTGTCATTATATAGCGCACGTAACAAAACATTGTTTATGCAAACCAATGGTGCTGGTTTCCTAGAGTGTATTGGTTGTGAGTGTAATATCAAATAGCAATGTTGCCATTTGCATGATGGCCGTGATAGCGGAGCAAACAGTCGTGGAACGATTTTTCCCGTGTAGCGAACACCGTTTTACAATAAAAAAAATAGTGCAAACGTAATTTGGACCAGCGAAAATGACGAAATATTGATTGATTTTGTAAGAAATAATGAAGCTTTATATAATGTGAAGAGCAAAGACTATAGGAAAGCCCAGTTGAAACAAAATATGAGGAATCAGATTTGGTTTCCACTGACAGTTGTGGGTTCTCCTTTCTTCCGTCTGGCGGCGCGCCAGGCGGATGCGACGCAAACGTAATTTAATTTGGACCAGCAAAAATGATAAAATATTGATTGATTTTGTAAGAAATAGTGAAGGTTTATATAATGTGAAGAGCAAATACTACAGGAAAGCCCAGTTGAAAAAAAATATGTGGAACAAAATTTCCAATTGACAGTTGTGGGTTCTCATTTCTGCCGTCTGGCGGCGCGCCAGCATCACGTCATATAACGTGCGCTATATAAGGAACCCGCTTTCTTAGGAAACCGTAGCTTAAGCACGCATTTATACATTGTACAATATTTTTCAAATCTGTATCTGAAAGATGTTTCTTCGACGAAGAATAGAACTTTGAAGTCAATTTAATCTTCATCGAATAAATTGATAATTCCAAAGCGATCGGGCGGGGTATTATGTGCACAACAGGTATTTTGCCTTTGCTGGACCTGTCAAATAAAATTGTCTACGTCTAAGTTTTAGAGACGATGGAGAAGGTGTGTGCAGCTTTAGGAAGCACTTGAAGATATCCCTTTTTAAGTCTTATCGAAATTTTATTTATATATACGAACATCACACACATATACTACACTATACCTAAAGCCTGATAACGTCCTTTGTATTTTGTCGAAAACTTTACTGTAACGTGCGACGTGTGGCGTGGAATAGTCTAGCTAAGTTTTCGAGATGTAGTTGGCGTGTGCAGCTTTAGAAAGTAACATACCTAAGAACAACCTTTTATGGGAATTCTTGTTAAAATTATTGATTTTCATATATATGAAAACTAAATACATATATTATACTCCACCTAACGCCAAATGTGGTAATATCAAATATTAAAATATCTACAAAGGTTTTATTGTATACCGCTTTCCACTAGTAAGTTTCCAGAGCAACAGCTGCACTAATTACAGCGTCTTCAAAATGTTTGTCTAAGATTTATTTTCAACCTACGAAAGTACGATCATATATCTTCATACTAGAAGGCATTGAACTGGTTATATGTTAGAAATAGACGCCAAATTCACATACTGTCTCTATTGTATAATATTCTTAACTGTCCCGTCGGCCCCTCTTATCTCGCCGAAAATTTTCAGCGTCTTTCCAATCATGGATTAGCCCTACGCTCAAACAGAGATTGTTTATTGGCCTTTTTAGTTCGCCGCTTCTCTTTTTTTACGTCGTCCTTTATCGTTCATGCAGTGAGACTCTGGAATCAGTTACAAACCAATGTAAGACTCGCTCCTTCCTTGGCATTCTTTTAGAAGCGACTGAAAAAAATCTTAATTTCTAGTCAGTTAAATAACGTGTTTCATTCCCAATTTTTCTTTTCTTTTCCTCTCCACCATCCCTTCCTTTCCTTTTGATTGATGATATCTCACTTTATATGAAAAATAATGTTCGGGTGATTGTCCGTCTTTGTGGGGTTCGTGGGCATATGCTCACGTATGTGTTTATGGATTTCGTGAGGATGGATAGTCATTTGAATGATTTATGCAACTTGCTTCATTTACTTTTGTCTGGTTGATTGGAAGAGATTGCCACCTGGCAATTATTCCGCCAGATATTATGTGCAATGAAAGTGTTATATAAATAAATAAGTTTTCTGTAATTTTATTGCCAAATATGTTTTCCTTAATATATTAAAAAAATCGGGGAAGACCCTTATTTGATTGCTGAAGCAACTACCTTCCCAATATTACACAAAATTTATTTATAAATTTATTTAGTTAAAGCTTTCAATAACAGTGGGGTGAAGGAATAATATGAAAGCATGCATAACGAATTGTATGGACGTGGCAGAAGCGAAACATTTTCGTGATTATGATATTGATGATGATCAATACTAAAATTTTGAACGTTCATAAAAACCTGAAACCAACAGAGTTTCAGGAATATTGAAAATATTTTTTTCAGACATATTTTTTTCAGACATATTTTTTACCCAAACAAAATTATTACACTTCAGGCTCCGTTTAGACCGAGTGACACTTACATAGAGGCTTCAGAAAAAAAGTCAGAAAAACTGACTTGTTTACAGAATGTCTGGACCTGGAAAATATTCCGAGATATCTATCTTCGTAACCCTCCAGTGCCCGTGTAAATAATTTTATAATTTTAGAAACTGTGGATCAACCTCTGAGAGAAGAGGACAGGAGACTGAAGTCTAACCTTTTTTTTTGTTTGTGTTGAGAAGTCTCTGATAAATTGGTTAGAATAAATTGAAAATATTTTTTAAATACATTTATAAAGTTAATAGTTAGGCGTTCTTGAAAACTTAAAAAAAGTGTCATTTCAAAAGCGCTACGTTTTTTAATTCATCAGTGGTTGCCTGGTTGAGTGGCAGGACGTGGTTAAATACCTCGGCCTGCACCTTGACCGGCGACTTAAGTGGAAAACCCATTTGAATACCATCAGACAGAAGGGTCACAAGGGCATAGGGGCTATCAGTTCGATATTTCATCGACGCAGCTTCCTTTCCCCAAAAATAAGCTCCTCCTCTATAAAACCCTTATTCGTCCTATCTTGACCTATGCTGCACCCGTTTGGGGTAGTGTGAGCAACACAGATCACCTGAAACTCCAGAGAGTGCAGAACAAGGCATTCAAGATATCTTTTAACACCCATCCCAGAACAAATCTTACCCGACTTCACGCCGAACAGCGAGAAGAAACCCTACAACACCACATCCTCGCTTGGACCGTGAAGTTCTATAAAAGCCAACAAAATCACAGAAATCCCTTAGTCGCTGCCCTGAGGGCTTACGAGAGTAAATCCGACCTACCCTTCCGTTATAAGCACAAGCTCCCGAAGCATTATTTGTTGCCTGACTAGTCCACCTTCAGTATTAGCTGGGACGACCAAGGTCTGAGTGAATGTGATGGAATACAAGTAGCCTGAACGAGTGGACTTGTTTTTGCTGAATAATAAGTGTAAGAATTGTTATCTAGTTATAAGTAGTATGTAGGTGTTAATTATTTCTAAGATCTCATATATTAAGATTGAATAAATAAAATAAAATGACATGTAGGAAAATAAGTTTAAATAAGTTCATAAATTATAACATATAATTAAGATTAGTTAAGTAATAAATTTGTATATAGGTATAGCCTTGACAAATGTTTGTATAATAATTTACTTGTTTAATAAAAAAAAATAAAAAAAGTTAGGCGTTCTTGAGTACTTAAAAAATGTCTTCAAAAGCGCTACGTTTTTTAAATTAAAAATTCAGATCTGAAAAAAAGATACAAAACTAGGTTGACCTACGTACATATATAACATAACGCCGATTCCGTATTGGGGCAGACAGAGAAGACAGGTCTCCAGATTTCTTAATCTTGACTCATATGTGTCGTCTCTTCCACATCTACACACCTTTTCACACAGCTTACTTACTACATTGCCTTTTTTTCAAAATTTAATTCGCTTGATCCAACCATACTTCCTATTATTCTTCCTCCACCACGCCTTCTACTCATAATTACACTGTATATTTGTTTTGCTAATCTTTCTTCATTCTTTTTCTTTACATGCCCAGCCCTTCTCAAAGTGATTTTCTTCATCTTACACATGAGTCTTATGTTGATATTAATCTCTAATCAATTTCTCCTGTATTTTTTCTTACATCGTTATCAAACCTTTTCTTAACAAACAAAATACACATAGACAACGAACATTCCACATACTCCTGTTTTCTTTATATTGCTCTTTGGCATTTCGTTAAAATAATTTAATTCTTCATGGTATAAATGATTTTGACTTTCGGGTTTCAGATGACAAAAAATATCGTGACTTTTCGGGGAGTTATAATGGAGCTTTTTTTTATATATCCCACATTTTCAGGTATAATTTGGAAATGTATCAATATTCTTATTATTGAAAATTGATACAGAATAATATGTCTAATTTAATCCGTTTATAAATGCACAAATGCTTTTTAGGGGTTCTTACTTTAGTAAGCGGCAAAATTTTCTATTGAAACTCTAAAAATATTGAAAAATTGATTCTGAAAATATCTGGATTTATAGAAAAATATGTGATTATTCTCTCATACATTTGTAAGATCGCTCCGTCCTTGGCATGCTTTAAGAAGAGACTGAAAAAACTCTTAATTTCTAGTCAGTAAAATAACGTGTTTCATTCCTGATTTTACTTTCCCTTTCCTTTCCACTATCCCTTACTTTCCTCTTGATTGATGATATCTCACTTTATATGAAAAATAATGTTCGGGGGATTGTCCGTCTTTGTGGGGTTCGTAGGTATATATTATATTTATATATATATATATATATATATATATATATATATATATATATATATATATATATATATATATATATATATATATATATAATATATATATATATATATATATATATATATATATA